>JABCJV010000236.1:0-137632 GCA_013184325.1 Fusarium luffae
TTTTTTTTTTTTTTTTGTGCCTTGGAAAGTTTGCCGGTGCACGTCTCTCCAGTTCATCGACGTAATTTATTCAGCTGAACGGATAATATGACCTGGAATGTTTTCATTAATTTCCTAATGTTTAGTTTAATGGCATGGATTGACTGAGAGGGGAAAGAGGATAAATGGAAGAAAAAGAAAAAAGAAGAACCAGGGTTGCAGTCATGTCCCTGCAGATATGTACAGCAGCCACAGTAAGATCCAGGAACAAATTGTATCTCATTGGCTGAACTCTCTCAGATCCTCCACTCTCAATCTGTCTCTTGACGCCATCAAGTGGTCGACTTCTGCAGTGTGCCTGGAGAGTGCTGTGGCTCGGTTGCAGAACAAGTCTAGCAGAGCCTTTTTCTCCCATCCCACTCACTACACCACACTAGCAAAGGGGAGATGACTACCCGATGTGGGCAGAGAGACGCCAGTCGGGCAGCCAGCGCCAGGCCGCGGTGCCGCTTGTATTCTTTTGGGAAACGTCAACGTTGACGGGAGGAACCCGTAGAGACGGTGCAGCGCCTTTTGATCTTTTGGGAGAGTTGGTCGTTGGTCGGGCCCCCTTTGCCGGACCATGGAGCATGGGCTTGGAGCTACGAATTAGCGAGAAAGCTGGACTGACGAACGGTGGTTTTGGTTCCATCCTAAACCCTCAATCTACGCGAATGGGGAATGTGTTTTTCTCCTTCTTTTTGGCGAGGACCACTTTCGTCTAGTGGTGGTGACATTGTAATACATGGCACAGCTCGTTGAAACGCATATGACTGTGATGTGATGAGATGGAAAGAATTGGCGTGAGGGGCAGGTTTAATTTGCTTCTCATATTCGAGAGGGGAAGGTCCTGTAGAGTCCAATCAGGCTTGTTGAATGAGACGAGTTCAAGGGATGATAGATCTGTTGGCTGGATGATCTGAACTAACAGGATACCTTTAGCCCTTAGGCATTGCAATTACCTGTATATGCCGTCAACAATCATCATAGGTAACGTGCAGAGTCTGAGAGCTGTTGTCGATGAGATTGTTCGATCAAGGGACAACTGCTAGGTTTAGGGCGTGTCAAATAATCAGTCCAAGGTCTAAACGCGGATAAGTGATCGAACTATTTTGTCTCTGTTGCACTTCAGCTGTAAGAAGTGATGGTAGATCTTTTGCCCTTTTGCGAGATTCATCACAGACACTAGGAACAGACCTGTCTCTCGGCCTCGAAGCGTGATTCCCGTACAGTTGGCTAAGACTGTTCTATCTGGATACTCGTGTCGTGTCCCTCCCTTGTTCCAAACATCCATCCGTCCTTGGCTTTCACAGGCTGCCATCGTGTAAGGCACAGTTAGACTTTTTGTTACCCCTGTTTTTTCTCGTCAAGATCGCAACACCATGGGATAAGCATATTCTGGACGATGGGCTATCCACCACCGCATTCACCTACGCCATCTCAATCCAAATCTACAATACCTGTCTATATCTGGAATGTGCATGTGTCTCTTGTCACTTTCCTATTAAACCATACCTGGCTCACGGCATTATCCTGGTTCGACCCCCGCCATAGAGGCCTACTTGGTGTTGGTGTCGACTGACTCAATGACGGGCCCCTCTGAACCAGCAGTTTAGCGTCCAAAAAAGAGCCTTCACCAGCTGAAAAGGGCCCAGCAGCGTTGCTTCCCCGGGGTGGCTATTCGGCCAATGATATTACGGGAGTTGGTCTGGTAGTTCTGCTTGGTGGTCCTTTGGGTCGGCTGGGTTTTCTTTGCAGTCCACCGTAGCTGGAGATTTCGTGAAAGACGGGTAACAAACAGCCATACGGAAAAGACGCCGCCCGCTGGGACGTTGGAAAGCCACGAGGCGCACCAACACCACCTAGAATCTAGAGGTACTGTAACGGTTACACATATTGGCAGGCCTCCTCGACGGACCTGAATTGTGCCATCTTTTTTGTCAATGTGATTACCCCTTTGAAAGGAACCTGTAACGTAGAAGATCGCGTTTTCCTTCTTTTTTGACGTGCTTTCACGGGTCACTCGCAATCAAGTATTGGTCTTGGTTGTTGTCTTGGCTGAGTCTCGTTTCTTCTTCTCTCCGCGCCACCTGCAACAGTTCCAGTTCTCATGGTTCTTGTCGCTCTCCAGTCGCTCTCCCTTGTCTCATTTCTTAGTCCCTGAGGTGGGATCACTTCCGTCCGGGCTGTCCACTGCGTCCAAAAGACTTTTTTTTTTTTCTTCTCTTCATTCCTCACTAGGTACCTATTGACACGAGCTTCAACATCAACACAATCTACAAACATATCAAAGCTCAAGCTTCCCTCTTTTAGCCTGTCAACTTCCAAGTTTGTGATCGATTACAAGTCCGATCCATCGGTTCTATCACTCATTTGGGATGCATCTCGTCTCCCTGTAGAGACGGATTCATATTACAGCGGCGCCCGAGCTCCCCTGTAGCTGGACTGTAGCCCTGTAAGCGACAGTACGGTAAGGTTACCCCCCGGCGCTTTCCTGCCCTGCCCTGGGCTCTAACAGCGAGAACATCCTGGTCGTTGAAATTCGTTCTACCCGCCCTGCCAATCCGGCTTCCCCGTCCCAGTCCCAGTTCCTAGTCAAAGAGTCAACGCTTTCGCGCAGGGTGCTTCTTTGCGTAGGTGCTGCGAACTTTTCTACTTTCTAACTTTCCAAAAGCACCAAGCACGGCTGAAGCTGTTGATTTGCATTATTCTTCTCATCGACTACTGTACGCCGACTGGATCAGGTTGTCTTGTTCTTGTCTGAGACGAGATTCGGCGTCAATTCTTTAACCGTGGGGTCTCGACTGTGCCCCATCATTTTCCATTTCCACTGGAACTATACCTCTGGAACCATCCCACACCGGAACGCTTTCTCGAGACCGACTATTCTCGCTTGTCTTCTTCTACACCGACCGACTTCCGACCGACTCCTTTGGTTAGATAGTCTTTGCTTTTTGACTGAAACGAAGCGACTTTCTTTCTTTTTCTCTTCGTTGTGTTGTGTAGCTGGTTTGTCGACAACTCGAAACCGAAACAATACTCGGCCCCCCTCGATCACGATCCGCCGATCATTCGAATCCAATCGTATCCAACACTACATTCGTTCTGGCTCGACTTGTGCCAAAATTCCAGTCGCAAATTCAATCTTCTGTTCTAGATCCGACAGCGATGGCCAAGAGCTGTTGCTACATTTTGTCAAATCCAACCTGTTCATTTCAACCTCTTCCTTGTGCTGCTACAACTCCATCAGGAAGGAGGCCGCAGTAGAGCAGAGCAGGCAGAGTGAAGTGACTAACTGAACATCCATCACGCAACGAAACGACTACAACGAAAAACGAACTATACCCACTGATTCAGAAACAAAACTTTCATTTTGCCAGCGGCACATAATCCTGCCCGCTGGGCGACCAAAAGTTTTTGCCAGCCTCTGGCGCCCAGCAGCAGTCAATTAAATCGAAACGAACCGAGTTCTTTGACCCTCCAGTGTGCAGCACACCATGCCACCCCTCGCCATCTCTGTACCCGACGCTCCGGGTTCGCCAAATGCAAACCGAACAAAATTTGCCTTTTACGGTAATCGACAACGAGACAGCGAGAACAGCCTCATGCCCGGTGCTTCGACAGGTGAGGCTTCGCCTTCGCCTTATGCTTCACCGATGACTTCACCAATGATGTCTCCGTTAGCATCGCCTCGTATGCAGCTCAAGCCATTTGGCGCCGCCTACCGCCATGCTCGTCAACCTTCGGACGAATCTCTGTCACATTTACCTCCTCTGCCGATTTCGCCCAGATGGGACTCCATGTCCAACCCTTCAAAATTCATGCTCGGACAATCAATATCGCAACGTGCAGCATCTCCGTTCGACTCTCCCCACTCTCCATCTCCTCTAAGTTACGATACTGCCGCAAGCACTCCTGTCGACTCCCGAAACACATCTCCGACATTTCTGACATCCAAATCGTCACTGGCTGACCTTCGCGCCTACGACACCCTGCCACCCGCCGTGGAGAACTTCTCGCGGCCGCGGAAGCAAAGTATCCGCCAGCCAATCGCAGACGCGACTAAACCACGACTAGTCCACAACGCCCCAGGGACCGCTACATCCAACCCCGGTCCCAATCCCGCCGACCAGTATTTGGAGCTCGTTACTTCTTCTCAACATCCCCTTTGGCCTCCTCAACGTCCTCGTGGCCCTTCAGTTTCTTCTTGTCAATCTTCTTCAACTTATCAATCTGTAATTTCTCCTCCTCTCAACGACTTTTATGACCCAAGAGCGCCTCGTGCTCGGACGGCTACTGGTGCGACATCGTCAGCAGCACGGCCTCCTTTAAGCTACTCCAACGGAGGCTCTGCCTCACCAAGCCCTGTTATCGCCCCGTGGATGAGTGGTGAAGAATTGCGCTCGAGCTATCGCTCTCAGTATACAGATATAACTGCGCCCGGTACTGCCGTCACTGAGCGAAGCAGTGTTCTCACCAAGGACAGCTCTGTTACATCATTATACCCTAGCCGAGAAAGCGCAGAGCAAGAAGCCAACCCTGACAACGAACCCGACGCTGATCACGACGAGCCGAGTCTTGATGATGTTATGGGCATGTACGAGCGAGGCTTCGACGACGACGACGAAGAGGTGAATTACCAAAACACCACTACAAACAAGCGACCAGTATCATCACAATCCGACATGGGTCAAAGACGAAGCATTCGAGATGATGAGGATGATGAGGATTTCCCACAAAGAGAGGTTCAGGAATCCACTTCAACACTCGATATGGAAATCCGAATGTCCAAGATGATCTTTACATCACCAGCCTTTACATCATCTGTACCTCACATCGCTGAAAAGCATGTGGTGGAAAACTACAGCAGCCCCGAACTCCCCGAAAAACGAGATTCGGCCAAGTCATTAGACTCAGAGCCCTCCGTTAAATCACACAAACCTCTCTCCATTGCCGAGCCTGGCTCTGCGCGCTCAGAAACATTCGCTGCACCTCTTTCACCACCTGGATCTACCCTGGCACCCGTATTTGAAGCCACCAACCGACCCGAAACCCCCGAGTCAAGGGTCAACTCTGAATACGCGTCAGAGCCAGTGCCCGAACCTACACCCAAACCTGTGTCTGAGCCTACACCGGCCCCCAAGGCCGAGCTCAAGCCTGAGCCAGTCTCAACGCCTCCTCCAGTTGCCATTCCCGAGCCCGTGGAGCCTGAGGACCCTAGCTCTCGTGACCGATATGGTTTCAAGAAGGAGAACCAGTATGTGACGCGACAACAATACGACAATTGGAATGCCGGATACAGCGAGTACCTGGCTCGTCGAAAGAAGAAGTGGAATCAGTATCTCAAGGACAATGCTCTGATGACAGACCACCCTAACCGATTTCCTGCTCCTAACGCAAAGACAAAACGATTTGTTCGCAAGGGTATTCCTCCGGAATGGCGCGGTGCTGCTTGGTTTTACTATGCTGGCGGACCAGCTATTCTGGCCAAGCACTCGGGTCTTTACGATAAGCTAACAACTAAACGAGCTAAGGACGTTGATGCTGAAGCTATCGAGCGAGATCTGCACCGCACATTCCCTGACAACATTAAGTTTAAGCCTCCCGGCGGAATGGAAACAACGTCAAGCAGCGCCAGAGAAAGCCAGTCGACAATGACGGATTCCACTCGCAGCTCTAGCCCAGCTCCCCCGAACGTTGAGGGAGAGACGCCTATTATCACTTCTCTCCGCCGTGTGCTTCATGCTTTCGCTGTGTACAACCCTCGCATTGGTTACTGTCAAAGTTTGAACTTCTTGGCTGGTCTTCTACTGCTCTTTGTCGATACTGAGGAGCAGTGCTTTTGGCTACTGAATGTTATCACACGCATCTATCTTCCTGGTACCCACGAGATGAGTCTCGAGGGCTCCAAGATTGACTTGGGAGTGCTCATGACTGAGATGCGCACTTCTATGCCTGCTGTCTGGGACAAGGTTGGTGGAGAGCTTGAGGCTGATCCCAACTCTCGACCCTCCACAAGCAAGTCGATTCGCCTTACTCGTTCGCGCCGCAAGGAACTCGCACGCATGTCAACACCCACAGACAGACTCCCGCCGATTACACTTTGCATGACGGCATGGTTCATGAGCTGCTTCATTGGAACACTCCCTATCGAAACCACCCTCCGCGTATGGGATGTGTTCTTTTATGAAGGATCCAAGACACTTTTCCGCATTGCATTGGCCATCTTCAAGCAAGGCGAGAGCGAGATCCGAGCAGTGGGCGATCCCATGGAAATGTTTGGCGTGGTGCAATCAATGCCCCGCCGCCTGATCGATGCCAATGCCCTTATGGAGGCCTGTTTCAAGAGACGGAATGGCTTCGGGCATCTCAGTCAGGTTCAGATTGACGAGAAACGTCAACAACGTCGAGCCAAGGCACAGTTGGATAGAGTCCGCCAAGGCAAGACATGGAACAACTAAGAAATTAAACGTCTTAGACCAACATACCTCACAACCTCTCATCTCTTTATACAACCACAACACTCCTTCAATATCTCATTTTCTATCAGCTTTTTTCTCACTTCGGCACACCCCGGCACACGTCAACACGGTCGTGGAAGCCGCCGACACTCATCATGGAACGGCGTTTCAATGGAAGGCATGTACATCTCTTTATCGATTTAGCCCGCATTGTGTCTGCATTTTTTTCTCTCTTATTCTCTTTCAACTTCAACTTTTCTTCTTTCCTTTTCATTTTTCTTTATTCTTCAGCTGGCCCTAACACAGGGGAGTTGTTTGTTTACTATGTATGTACGTCAAAGCAGCGGGGAGGGAACAACGTTGGTACGGTTGGAATGTACAGGATGGAATGGTACCCAAAAAGGAACATTGTTTTATTTAATGACGATGGTTTACGGCTGCATTGCGATAAGACAAAAACGCACCACCACGCCCCCAAAAAGCACTTGGCGTGAACTGCTGCACAAGGGACATGGCAAGGTTGTAAGGACTGGCAAAAGGTCCTGGTGGTGCTTGCTTTTCATATAGAAGGGGGAGGGAAAATTACGTACGACCTGGCTAGAACCTGTCGAGGAGTAGATTTGGGGGAAACTTTTGATACCCTAATGGAATGAAAGATAATTACACGACGGTCAAACGCGCACTGCCTCCATGTGATGAAATGTTTCACGTTTAACACCCTAACATCTATGTACGTTCGTTTATTTCATAAGCTTGGTTAGGCTTGAGAGCTCAATACCAAGGATGTCTGGCCATACGAGATGAAAGTGCCCTCACGGCCATACCCCTTATGGGTGTTCAAGTTGGCTGTTACCTTTGCTTTGATCCATCCCTCGTTCCCAGAATTCCCCAAATCCACGTTCAAGATGGTTTAGTTTGTCAAGTTTGTCGACTGTAAACCAGAAGCTGTCCTCATGCAGCAAGTTGCCCTGAATCCCAATAGGCTTTACCTAGACGTTGGGAGGGAAAGTAGGTGAGCCCATGGCATGGTTTTCGACTTCCTTTTTAGCCGCTTGATCAAAAGCAGGACGATCGTTCTGGTACTGCTGCGCAATGCGGTCTTCGAGAGGGCTATCGAGCTGCGGCTCTTCAAGAAGGTTGCGAAGAGCCTCCAGCACGGCGTAGAGCTTCGTGCTGGGCTTCCAGGCGTCTGGCTTGAGGAGACCCAAGCAGATGTTGCCGAGATTATCGTTTGTCACGTTGGGGTGGTAGATGCGGGTGACGAACTTGACGACCGGGGGCTTGAAGGGGTAGTCGGTGGGAAGGGTGAGGAGGATGCCGAATTTGCCTGGGTGGTAGACGGTCGAGGGGGGCGCCGACAGGGTGACGTGCCAGGTGTGGATGGACTGGTTGGGAGGGAGAGACACGGAGAAGCCCTCCGGAGGCTCTTGGGAAATTTCGGCGAATTCCTGAGATTGTGTTAGATGAGGCACAAGACAAGCTAGAATGGGAAGGAGAAGACGTACCTTGGTGATGCGCTTGGCCATTGTGAAGGTGGTGTAGCTGAGCTATGTATGAGTGGGGAATATGATGACGGCTTTAATCCTTCCCTCTTGGTATTTTAAGTACGGTCGTACTCAGTAAGATATCGTGATGAATTGGTAGACAATAAACTGATGGGAATGAGAGGTGCGACTTTGATGTCAGATGTATGTTATTGAAAGTTGGAGCTGGAGAAAGGGTGGAGGGAATGACGATAGTGGGGTACTGCTGGAGCATAAAAGAAGCTGCGACTCTGCTGCCTGTAACAGATAAACTGCCAACTTCTATAGCGCAAGGTATCTGGCCTGCATTATATTCCATTGTGACTCACTGAATCAGCCAGGACATAGCTAGGTATTCAAAGAATCGGTGTTTAATTCCCTGCGCATATTCTGTCAAAGGCTTACTGCAGTCTTATTCCTCTATTCTAAACTTGGGGCATGTATCACAACAGCTTGTGTGGGGCGGGGCATCCAGGATGAAACAACAAGAAACAGCAAGCAATCTATTTGAAGTGGGCCAAGCCAGACTGCGTCTACCCGTTCAACATCAAAAGTTACCGTCTGTGCAACGTTAAAGAAATGATTTCATACAACGTCTTAAGCAACGTCAATCGGTAGAAGATCTCTAGTTTTAAGACAGTAAAGTCAACGACCAAAGACCCGGCCTGGAACACCCTATCATGACTATGCGAACGAGAAGCAGTCAGTACAGACGACATAAAATGTGCACGTAGTTCGAAGGGGCTTTTTACTTGGTAAAGTTGTGTTAAAAGGCTGTCTTTTCACGGTACGAGTCAACGGGCATTTGCTACAGGTGTATGAGATATACTGTGCATTCGGATGCAGACATCGCACTTACACCGACAAGTAAAAGGCAGCATGTGGATAGCTGCATTTGGCTATCAGTGAAGCAAACCGAAAGAACCAATAGATACCCAGTAGCTGGAAATATGCATTTATTATCTCTTATCTCATTGATGCTTTTAACAGCCAGAACTACCCTTTGAGTATCATAGCAATAAATCACATCGTCAATTAGGGGAATTTTAAAAGTCAACTTTTGACCCTACCAACAGGAGGGACATCGTGAATTAGGCTGTTCCGCTTCCCATCCTCCATGTATATCTAACCATGTACCTGCGATAAATCCCATTGAAACACATCCCATCGCTCAACTCTAACCGTCGGTGCCGCTGCTTCTGAATGTCGCGCACAGCGCAGCATAGTGATGCGTCAGATCCAGGACGTTCTGAGGCAAGCTCGTTGCCTGGATAATGCTTCGGACCTTGACTGCTCCCTCGTCCTCGATCAGAGTCCGTATTGTGTGCAGCAGTTCAGGACTGAACTCGCTGTACCATCGGTACTGCCATGTGACTAATCGGATGACGGATGCCACGGTCTCTCTTGTGCTCTTAGTCTTCTCGAAGACACGCAGAATGCCCGCCAGGGCCTTAGGGCTGAAGCGGATGGAAAGACATGCGCGGTACGCCTCGACGGCTTCGTCCATGTGCTGGAGACGCTCAGCAAGAGAGCCCAGGATCTCCCACTCCTCTGCAGACTTCTTGTACTGCATCTGCTGGGCGCGGTATTGAGCCATTTGGGTACGCCAGATTGTATAAACCCGTAGGTCCTCGTAGAGAACCATGAAGAGGCTATCCAGCCAGCGCTCACAAAGACGCTTGGTGTTGAGCTTGGACAAATGTTCGTCGTTCTTGGTGGTCTGTAACTGTTAGCTTGGTTCGAAAATGATATCATTCGATTTTACCTCGGCATCAGGCTTTGTCTCGCCTGGGTCGACGACGGTTGCTGGCTTCTCAATCTTCTGTTCACCATCACCATTGGTGGCAGGAGCGTCAGAGTTGGCCTCCTCTTCAGACGCCTCATCAGCAGGCTTCTCTGAGTTTTGACCCTCTGTCTCCTCGTCCCCGGTGACGGTTTGATCTGGTGTGCCTCGCAGACCATCGGTGCTTGGGGTTCGTTTCGAGGCATTTGGATGGGTAGACTCCTGCTTCTCTGTGCGGTACTCGTCCTCCATAACAAATACATTGCTGCGAATTTTCAAGAGTTGATCCCAACCAATCTTTGCAGTCATCTCAGTCAGAATATCGTAAGCCTTCTTGAAGGTGCCTCTGTAGGATGCTGCTCGCAGGTTGAGCAAGCTAGGGTCAACCTGCTCCGAGTATCTCGACTCAGGCTCGCTGTCGATTTCATCAAGGCGAGTTTCAGGAAGGGTTGGTAGAATGACTTCCTTTGGCTCTGGCATCATAGGGGTATCTTTGTCTTGGTAAGTGAACATAGGGCATGAGTTGAGGATTGTGAGCGCATTGTCCCAATCCTCCATGGTCACATAGACCTGAGCCAGTCTGGCCCAAGTGCTGAATTCGGTAGGAGCGGCAACTGTCGCTCGATCCGCACAGCCCAGGGACATCTTCAGTCTCTCCTCCTTCAGTTCAGGAGTAGATGCACTCTTGGCCTTGTGCAAGAGAAATTCGGCTTGAGTATCGAGCATGACATAGTCCATAGGGGTTTCTTGCAAAGACTGATGGAGCGTTCTGACACCAGCAACCTCTTCGTGTCCCATAAACATAACCTTTGCTAGCAGAGATGAAACCTCCACACTTTGTGTCCGAAGCTTCTCAAACAGGTTGATTCCAGAAGCGTATCGGCCGGTCGTTTCGAGGTACTTGAGGAGACCGGTAGTCAGATGGTTGGACACGTTGGTGGGCACCTGGACCACAGAATCGGATCCCAATTGCCATCCTAGAAGGTTAGTCTGGGGCATAGCAGGCTGGCAGGAGATAACATACCCCTGAAGAAGAGTTGTTCTGCAGCATGAAGGAATCGATGCTCAGTTTCAGTGTTTGTAACAGGATTGAATCTTCGAACACCCATGATTTTTCGAATCGTATCGCCGCTGCCGTCGTCGGCGTATGAGTATGCTCGCAGAACGCTGCAGAGATAGGTCTCGAGCCAGAGGTCCTCTGAAGCCTTTCGTTTCTCGCCTCGCTCGTCGACACAGTAGCTCTCTACGGTTCCGGGAATCGATACATGCACGCGCATGTCAAGTCGGGAGAATGCATTGTAACAGCTGTCAAGTGTTAGCATCCACGAGGTCTGGAAGCGCTTGAAGTATGACGTACCAGAAGACACCCTCAACGATCTTGTTTGTCGCATTTGGCCCCGATTCTTTGTATGTCAAAGTGTTGATATACGCCGCTAAGCTAGCTGATGAAGATGCATCAACGCCGGTAACATGGTGGTAAACGCCAGTCTGGAGAAGTCAGCTCGTTGTCTCCCTTGCGCCGATCGAGCTTGCGTACCTGCTTGGCTGGGTTTCGGACGCCGTGCTTCAAGAGATGCACAAGATCGGGAGGGCCGAGTTCTCGAAGACCAGCGAGAGATTCGGTTCGGGCATCAATCGACTCGTGGAGAATCTCCTCGGTAATTCTAGTTCAAGATTAGCTATTGTGGATGCCAAGCATCTCGGTAGTGTTGCGCCTCACTCAGGAACGGCTGGCGCGACCATGGCTGCGATCTTCTCGTAATCGGTATCGGGGATCAGGGGCTGATATTCGGTGGGAATCGTCAGAATCGCCTCCTGTGATGTGCAAGGAGGAAAATAGACGAGGTCGTTCGATTCGAGGGGTCCTTTGTTCGAGGTAAGATGCCAATGGTCCCTCCCTAAGATGGATCTGGCCTTGATAGCTCCAGCTCCAACAGTTGTACGTACTCCCTACTGCCCTGAATTATGCGGGCCAGAAAGGGACGTGCAGCACTAAACACCGCCACATCCACGTGTCGAGGAACAGACGAAGAGCTAATATGTGGCTGACTGTGGCTTGAATGATCCGCGTCTGAGAACGCGCTCGTCAATTAAATGGATGCCAAGACAGTGAACTGTCTCCAAACTCCTAAAGTCAAATCATTGTGATTGCAGTAGTCAGTATTTTTTTGCTGCGGTTACGAATGTCGGGCGTTGCTTCAGGAGACTTGCGACCGCCAATATGGTAAGATATTCGAATAGTTCAACAAATTTATACTAATTCGAGGCTGTAGCCGGCATTCCAAGCAATAAACCTCGAGCCAGAGGATAACATCGACGAGCAAATCGACACCACCAAGGAGATTCATGTGAGCTCACGCAACAACACCCCAACACTGGACGAATTTTGACCATATTTAGGTCGACGAAGCTCTGAAGCGATTCCAAAATGCATTGAAGCTTCATGCACAAGGCCCCCGATCGCGCGAAGCTGCCGAAGCCGCATACCACGAACTATTCGAATCCGAAATCTTCAAGTACAGGGAAGCGAAGACCGACTACGAGCGAGCAGAGCGACATGCAGACGGTTTACCAGAAATATCCAACTTGGACCCCTCACTCACAGATGGAGGGCTTGATGTGGATGCTGGAGGAGCAGACGGAGTTGCAGCAAGTCTGGCCCAGGCGCTCTACCTATCTTACAAAAACTATGGCCAATTCTTTGTCGATAAATTTAAGGACGTATCGAATCGAGATCCAGCATGGAAGGAGAAGGCCCAGTTAAGATACCACGATGATGGGCGCAAGGTTTTGGATAGCTGGATGACTGCTTTGGACCAGGATCCTTCTGACCCGGAGCTTTGGAGGAAGACTGCTCGGTTTGCTGGAGCCATGAACAGCAACCGCATCAAGCGATATTGTCTCGAGGCCGCGATTGAGTTGGATGATGACCCAGCTGTTGCGGAAGTCGACCCTCCGTCACTAGCGGAAGGAATGGCAGGCGAACAACTGAAGGATCAATTGAAGCTGCTGGGCGATGGAATGGCCTTATCGCATCCGATCATGGCACCTTGGCTCAAGAAGAAGATGCCTGCACTCCTCAGGCGCCATCTGGATCCTATCCCTTTCCTCCCCGATCCTACCAAATCATTAATACCGCCCAAGGTTTCGGATACGCAGGACCAGCCGCAAGAAGATACAGAAATGGGCGAAGGAGACAATGCTGACCAAGAACCCAAGTCTGTGTCATCCTGGGCTGATCTCGGAACAAAACTGATCAGCTGCCTGGAAACTACAGCCGAAGCTTTTGATACGTGTGACGGGATTGTTGAGAGCAGTCTGGAAGATATTCCGATGGAGACACCTCCGAATGAAGCCGAGAGTGTTGTGTCAGAGATCGAGGTTGCAGTTCCCAAACCCACCGAGAAGGAGAAATTGCTACAAAAGGAGACCACCACAAAAGAGCCAAAGGAACAAAAAGCAGGATCGGAAGCGACTGAAGATAGCCAGAAAGCTACGGACCAGTCTCAGAAAGACTCGAATGACTCGAGAAAACGATCGCAATCTGCAGCGGGACTGCCAGATGGCACCGAAGAGGAGAACACAACGGAAAAGCGCAGCAAGCGAGTTCGACGAAGAGAGACTCTCCAAGCTGAGGAAACGACCGACCCCAGCACCCTAATTGCTAATCAACTACAGCCCTATCAAGGCGCTGACCAAAATCTCTTCCAAATGACAAAGAGTGTTATGGAGAATCTGGGCGTGGACGACAAATCGACATTGGATTTCATCAATGAGCTCATTGATTCATGCGCTGCTGAAGATCGACTAGGAAAGATAAACAATCTTGCCGCGTGCGACTTGAGAAGTGTCTTTGTTGACTTCCGTGAAGAGGTTGCTAAGGTCTTCCTGCATAAGAACGAACAAGCCAGTCTTGGACCATCATCTTTCTTGGAGCACGCAAAAACCGGTTCGCCAGATCAGCCATCGATGCCACTTTTCAACGAGCAACAAGGTCTGAGATCCTTTGCCAAAAAGATAGGAGCTTGCAGGTCCTGGATGACGGCTGAAGACGTCGCATACGAATGGGTCAGAGCTGTCAGCCAAAGTTACGCAGCAGCCAAGTGGTCGGACAAAATGAAGCTATCAGTGGTTCAGATGCTTAATAAAGTGGACTCTGTGCTGTATCATAAGATTACTGAAGAGCTGGAACTGGCTGCTGGCTCTGCTGAGAGGTTAGAAGAGCTGGAAACCATCGTGCCCATGCTTTTTGAGCTGCATGTCGACATCTACGAACTCATCACCAACCCTAGCAGTGTTGTGGATTATGCAACTCGGATGGATACCAAATATCGACTTGGGCGCTGGCTGGACATTGCCTCAGCTTACCTCCAGCTGTTAGATCGTCCATCCAACGACCCCCTAATAGCACGTTTTTTGTGGGCTTCAGTACTTGTGTCTTCACATTCGGAACAGCCTCTACGCGAACATATTCTCCTCATGTGGACCTCTCTAAGGGATCACCTAGCAGATGAGAAGGTACCTGCCATTTCGCTTCCCAACAATGTGGTTATGCCGATGATCTCCCCCGCAGCTGCTGATCGCGAGATCTCCAAACTAACGACAATGGACTTTTTCCTCGGCCTATTTCAGGATAATATGGACGATCCAGTCTATGTCATTGAGACATTGGAGCCTGTTCTCAACCCATCGACAGTATGCGCCCCCGATCAAGAAACGGATTCTGAGTCGGGAGACGACGATGACAGCGATGATACAAGCTCAAGCGAGAAGTCAAGTGAGAAGCAAAAGAGATCCATCTCCGATTGCGCAAGTCAAAGCCTGCAAGATCTCTGGAAGTTCCTCCACAACAGCAGTACAGAACTTAGGTTGTTTTTGTGGTCGCGTTTGGGAGACGCCTACGATGCTATTAAATATCCCACCAAGAAGTTCTCCTGCTGCCTCAAGAGCATCGAACTGATCGTATCAGACTTGGAGAGCGAGACATATGTCAACACTGCAACCGAATCTCGACGACTACTCTTCATGCGTACCCTGAAATCGCTAGATGAACTGCTGATTGCAGCTCTCTATTCTGCTCTCAACGAAAACACCGCATTTGAGATTATTGACGATGCCCATATCAAGTCTACATCATCTGCTCTTGCCAAGATCAACTGTTTGCTGCACGTTGCGAGCCTGTGCGAAGATGAAGTTCGTATTGGTATCAGGACAGAACGAAGTGGCAATGCTGCCTCTAAAGCTGCTTTCTCATCACTCAAGAACAAGCTCAAGGAGATGCAGATCCGTGCATGGTGTCTCCAATACACCATGTTCAAAGCTGGTATCAATGAGGACAACTGCATCATTGGACCCGAGAACGATCTTGCTGACTACCTCGCGGCCATTCACCAAGTTATTGGTATCCGTAAATTCTGCAAGGCTTCGAACAAGATCTTCCTGAAGGTGATGCGGGTCGAGCTTCTGAAACTGAAGAATATCGAGAACTGGGAAGATTACCTTGGCCAGGTTCTCTATGATTTGCACGGTCTCAAATTGGGCGCAGGTGTCTGGGAAATTCAGGATCATGGTTGCCAAGCGGAGAAGCTTGAGAAGCGACAGACTATGCAGCTCGTCGAGAGGGTTTGCATTCTTGCCAACCGCATGCCGATGAAGGATCTTCTCAAATCTGACCTCAAGACGACGATCGATCATATGCAACAAACTATCGGCCAGACGAAGTCAACGCCGCAGATGTATCACAACCTGCGCAATTTTACTGAGTATCTGAAGAAGCCGATTCATCCTCTACGTCTATACCGCGCCCTCATTGGGGACGTTTCAGTAGACGCTGTGTCTGTTAACACCCCCGAGACCGTTCTTGCCACACACGGCTGGTTCTTCTTGCTGGGTATGATGGCATTGACAAAGTTTAAGGGTGTTGAGTTGAACCGTCGTCAAACCCCAGGCGCTACTGACGATCTGCGTATCGGCGCGACTTTCCTGCGACTTCAACTACAATTCACTGCAGACAGATGGGATGCATGGTTCCGTCTGGCCGAATGTTTTGACTACGAGCTGGACGAGGCGGTTCTTTGGACTGCTGACAAGATGAATAAGGAACGTCCTGAGCTGGTCAAGTTCCAACGGAATGCCATTCATTGTTACACGCTTGCACTTTCGCATTCCCGTGACGTGGACATTGAGACGCATGATGGAGATCCCCTGCACGATCTTTATCACAAGTTCGCCATGAGAATGTATGCATCAAGCCGAGAGCCTTTTGCCATGGAGCCATTCCAGCATTCCGATCAGGAGAGATACTTTATCGAAGATATGGGAATGGGAACCTTCAAGAGGATTCTGCATTCTCAAATGAACGAGTACAAGGTGTGGAAGTTCGCTGCCAAGCTGTTCAGAATGGCTATGAAGCGAAAGGCACAAAACTGGAAGTAAGTGAAGTCAATTCACCGTCCCTTTCAGGATCTAACATTAAATAGGAACCCTTACATGCTTTCCAAATGCTATTGGAAGATGTATCAAACTCCTGATGACCAGCTTGACGTCAAGGATATGGCCTCCAAGGTCAGCCTAGACCTGTTGATCGACACTCTTAAGAAGGCCGTCAAGGTGGCACACAATGCTCGAAGAGGGAGGAACACTGACCCTATCTTCGAACCACACTACAAGATCGTCTCGATTCTTCACAAGCTGGTGGTGCGAGGTGATTTGCCATCGAAGAAGGCCGCTGAAATTCTATCCGAGCAGCCATTTGGTCTGGAAGTCGACCCCGAGGATCATTATGCATCCTTCTCGGAACCTGAAGATTGGGAGGAATACATCATTCGCAACCTTTCCCGACTTAAAGATAAGGACAAGGCCAATTGGCAGCATCGTATTATCATCAGACATGCCAAGATACTGTTCGACGAGGCCAACGAATCACCCGCCAGCGACAGACTTGTGGAAGCGAAGGCTGCATTCGGCATCCTCAGAGACAGTATGTTCACTAAGACTATGGTCATGAATGTGTGGAAGTGTGATGCCGAGAGGCCTGGTCGTCATCACGTTTACACAGAACAATATGTTCGCCTCATGACCAAGTTGTTGGTCATCATGAATGATCGGGGCAACTTGGAACAGCTCTTGAGACGACTTAGGAAGAAGGGCGCCGACTTTTACCATTTCACTGATCTATGGCAATCTTGCTGTATGGCTTACCTCAAGCTTCTACGACAGGGTTACAATGTGACACCTGTAGTAGACGATGCGTTCAAAGCACTATCAAGTGAAGAGTTTGAGGTTGTTGGTGAGCGGATTGCAGCTTGGGCAGCAAGCGATGGCGCCGAAGTTCCGCTCTTCAACTGCATGAAGGAGACGATCGAGCTAAAGAAGCTTAATGCTAATCTCATGAAAGTGGCACCCATCGACGATCTTCTCAACGATTGCTACTCCAGAATCTACTCCGAGATCGCCAAGAGCTTGCCAGGACCGGACCCCAGTAAGGTCGTGGAGGAGCGACACCACGCGAAGGAAGTCGCAGCCCAACTCGAAGCAGCGCAGGCCGAGACCAAGGCCACAAGCTCCCTCGCCAGTATCCTCAATGCTCCCAATGGACAGGAGAGTATCACTGGCACAGCGACTCCTATGGAAACAGAGAAGCAAGAAGCTGCGCCGCGGGCTAGAAAAACCGGCGTTAGAAGACCGGACGTGCTGCGAAAGGCTGAGCAAGCGGTCATTCGAGCTTTGGAGGCACCCAAGTCAAGCAAGAGCCGGGTGGGTAGTGTGTCGAGCGGCAAGCGTGGCAGTCATACGCCTGTACAACGTGCAAGTGATGCTGGCAGTGATGAAGAAGGAGCCGATGCGCAGATCCTGCGCGAAGCTGGCCACGACGTTGATGTGGACATGAAAGACGCCGGCGACGAGAATGAGGAAGATCACGGAGAGGAGGAGCACGGGGAAGAGGAGCACGATGAAGAAGAGCACGAAGATGAACAGGAGGAAGAACATGATGAAGCTGCCGAAGACGAGAATGCCGAAGAGCATGGCGCCGAAGAAAAGGCCGACAGCGAGGCAGGCTCTATTCACGACTCGGCTGATGACGAGAGTGATCTCAGTGACGTGCCTGAGGACTACGACCAGGAGGTGCCACCGGGACTCATGTTCCCCAATCTTCGACACCAATCGGACGAGTCGAGCGGAGAGGATGCCGATAGTGAAAGCGAAGGAGACGACGAAGCTGAAGAGAGTGACGGCGAAGAAGAGGCCGAGGAGGTAGCCGATGGTGACGAAACACTGGGTAATGAGGATACCGAGTTGGCGGATGGCGAGGACGAAGATGAGGACCAGCCCAGACGATCGGGAAGCTGGGCAGCGCATGATTCCATACGGGCAGTGGCCTGGTAAATGATATTTAGTCTAGCGAATTGGCGTTTGAGAGTAGGTTCACTGGATGATTATGGGTAGAGGTATCGGGATTTGACCAGGCTACTGCTATATACTATATAATAGACAAACATTGTCTTATTTTTGTTGAACTTTGCAATGGTAATGCGAGTGAAAAAGAGATTAACATAACATGCAAATAAAGAACAAAAGTCTTACTCTCCCAGAGGGACATGTTACCCTATTGGTGAAGACTACTAGTCAGCTGCAAAGATGTCATCCTGAGCACCGTCTATGGCTATAACGGATCAGCCGGTGTGGATCTAGACAACGTAACTGTTAAGCTATGACTTCTGTTGGTTCAGTAAACCTTTGTAATAGTAATGCCGTGTAGCTGCCCCGAAAACTTGCAAATTAGCATACTATCCTCGCACAGAGAGTTCCACTGTGCAGATCTCTGTAACCTTGAACCAACAACCAACAGGCTACTGAAGAAGTTTTCAGAAAACCAATTGTTAGAAAGTCTAAGTGTTACTCTTTAATTGTACTACTCAAACTACAACTAACATTAGTTAACTGCTGTCATAGGTACGAGGCAGGCTTGCGATCTAGCACTGAAAGGACACAACGCTATTATTTACCGGTTTCTCTTCAGTAGTTAGTATAAAGCGTTTTGGTATTATTCTAGCACCATAGGAGACCGGGTAATGGATATGTCTAAAGGTCGTCTTTGTGCGCTTGTAAGTGCCAACTGCCAGCAAATGTCAATACCGCTGATCTGCAGACTAGGATACCATGGTTCTCTCCATAATAGTAGCATGGATTCTTCAACGCATGTCTGTGCGGAAAGAATGATTTGTCTATTCTTTCCTGGCAGGTGGAGCGAGACAGACCAACCGACTTGAACAGGACCAACAGATACTATAAACGGGACCAAGAGATGTCATGAACACAACCAACAGATACCATAGCGTAAGGTGGAATGCACTCTGTCGTGAAGTTTCACTCAAAGTGCAGGACCAACAACCTAGTGATCACAGTCGTTCCGCGGTAAAGTAATAGTTCTCTCCAATGACTCTCTACTCAACGACATGTTCCAATATGATATACTTACCTAGTAATCATTACCTTAGACTCTAAGGCGAATTGCCCGCTGCCTCTTTAGTTTGCAGCATAGCTAAGTGAAATATCAGAGGACTGTAACCTATCCCTAGAAAGTTCCATGGAGCACAGTTGCATTAGACCAGCGCCTACCTCTGGTCATTACTGGTGACAGCAAATAGCCAAGGGTTTGTAAATACCTCGACGCTTTGAACTGTTGGGTATCACATATATACCCTCTTGGTTTTGAAGATCCTCTCCACCTGGTGGGAATCCATAGGATATGTTGGTTCTGAGCATTACATCACCAATGTTTATCTCTGCGACTTGAAAAGGTATAAGAAGGATGTAATGTCCCAGCTTCAGAAGCCTTTCTGATCAGACAAACCAAAACACAAATACTACTCCTCTCATACCAAGAGATCCAATCTCACAAAGCACAAGCAACTCTGCTTCATATTCACAACTACTACTCCTCTCATATCAAGACATCACACAAAACACAAGCAACTCTGCTTCACAAAAGTCAATCCACTGCCTCTACACCGCAACAAGTCACAATGCATTTCAACTTCATCACTTCCCTTACCCTTATCACCAGCCTCACTGGCAACGCCCTAGCCATGCCAGCTTCCAACCAGTCTCCCAACATCCAGAAGCGCGCCGAATGGCCTGACTACAGGATCAGATATTACACTGATGCTTATTGCCGCACGACTACTGGAAGTTATTCACATAACGTTGAGCAATGCATAAACCTGGATGATTTTGCCGTTGATATCCTTTCTGTCAAGGGCAAGACCAATGAAGGTGCTAATTTCGGCGGCAACAACTGCGGCTGGAATCTCTTTGTTTACCCTGAGTATGACTGTAAGGGCGAAGGCGAGTTTTGGAGTATGGTTCTCCCAGGAAGTTGTGGCAATGATCCCGTTGGGAAGACCCCTATTAAGAGCTATTCAATTACCCACAACGGCGCCCCATGTATCGACGTATAGAGTCTTTAAGACCTTTATTTGCAGGGCTCCAGTATTCTATCTGCCTAGTTTAACTTTTTTCATCTACTACTCAAGTTATTCCTAGTTAAATATGAAAGTCATTATATATTCACAGATGCTGCTAGTACACAAAACCTCGCCATCAAGACTACTCAGTAGCAAAGATGTCATCTTGAGCACCGTCCATGAAACCCATTCGCTGATTGTATGTTGGCGTCTTACCATCAGGAGGGTTGACATTGTTGCCCTCGGCTTCTACGAAGAGTTAGACCTATCGATAGCACAATTACTTGGGAGTAGACTTACGGTTCCAGACCATCATCTGCTTAGGACCAGGAACACACTTGGTAGGGTTATCGCGGCAGTACACGGCAGACTTGGGCTTGCCCAGTTTCTTGGTTGAAGTGCTACCGGTGACTTTGCAGCGATGGTTCTGCATATACATGTTCGACTGGCCGCCTTTATGTCTAGTCAGTCATGGTTTGTCTAGGTAGGAAGACGAAAGCTTACATCCATCTGGGATCCAGAGCCAGGCACAGTAGCAGCCCTCTTCTGGACACTCGGGCATATCAGCCGGAACATCGTACCAAGTCTCGCGGAAGAAAGGGGAACTATACAAGTCAGTCAACCGAACAAGTCTGAAGCAAGACTGTCTTACTAGTATCGCACAGAGAACACAACAAGATTATCCATGGTAACCTTCCTGATATCACTCTCATACGAAATAGCCCAAGCCGTTCCACCAGTTGACTCAATATTCTTAGTGTGCAACTCTCCACCAGAACCATCACCACCGTCCATAAGACAGCCACCTTCAGGACCTCTCCATGACACAGAGCGGTTCTTGCCGTCTTGCCAATCAGTGGTCAGGTCTCCGTTGTACGAAAGAGTGGTGAAGGCGCGGTTGTTGGCGAGTTCAGTCATGAAAGACTTTCCAGCTGGGAGTTCGAGGAATTCGCCCTTGGGAGGAGGAACGACGTCGCATCCGCGGTCGGCTTGCATCCACCATTTGGACTTGGGGAGGTCGTAGAGAGGGTTTACGGCGAGGTTTGTGTTTGCGTTGTCGACGGAGGAGTCGTTGCCGCCCTGAGGAATCAGTATCGCTTAGGTCTTAATGAGGGATGAAGTTACCTTGCAGTACATGCCCTTGTTCCAAGAGGCGATGTGAGCAGTCGCAGATGCAGCGAGAGTGAGAATAAGAGTTGAAGTATACATGATGAATGAAGGAATGACGATATATCAAGAATGAATGGACAGTGCAATCAATACACTAAAGAAACGAATGAATGACAAAATTTGATTGCTCTCTTAAACTCGGTCACATCTTGACTTATATACCAACTACGAGTACAAACATGCTCAGACAATTACACAAGTCGTAGGTCCTGTCATCTCATCGTCAATAAGCGGCCGCTCAAAACAACAGGGAACGCACTTATGAATCAGCGCCTTAGACGATTGTTGAAACGAGCTGAACCATTCGCGGATCAGTCCAAGATTGGAACTTGGGGTGATCTTCTTGATCCCTGCGTAAGGCGGCCGCTTGTCGGGGACCTGAAAGAACGTTCGGCGTTTCAGACTTGCTTGGCTGAGATGTCAGTAATTACCGTTGCAGACGAAGGATTAAAGAGATGCTTATTTGAGCTAAGTCTAGTTTTATCTTATAAACTCTGCTGTTCTCAATTCATTAATTCATCATGTTTACTTGGCTGACGGAGAACAAGGTACAGCACTTTGGTCGTAAAGCAGGACAGACTAGTCACTGGTAGGCTCTTTCATTGTAAACTTTTGTAGAGCTTTCATTATTGATGGCTAACATCTGACATATTATAAACCATCGAACAATTGGAACAACATCGTTTAGAAACCATTAAACATGAACACTTTTGCCACAACGCCAAACTGCCGCAACTCCAGTACAGCTAGCTTCAGCTTTATCCCTCCTCCCTGTCCATATCATCTCTACCTCTCTTACCGCCCTTCTTGCCACGAGCTGCGCCACTCTTCTTGCCCTTGTTCTCGACGAAGGACTTCATCTCAATTCTAGCATGGCGTTGAGCCTCCTGGACTCGGTGCTGGAAAGTCATGACCTCCTCCTTCTCTGTGGGGTACTCTCCGAGCTTCTTGCCGAGAGCGGCCTCGATTCGCAGGTAGATCTCGAGGTCGAATTGGGTCACGATGTTGATGGCAACACCGGACTTACCAGCGCGGGCAGTTCGTCCGACTCTGTGGACGTATGTCTTTGAGTCTTGGGGCACATCGTAGTTGAGAACAACATCGACTGAAGGGATATCCAGACCACGAGCAGCGACATCGGTAGCGACTAGGATGTCTCGTGTACCAGAGCGGAACTTGTTGAGAGCTCCCAGACGGGATGATTGAGAGAGCTGACCGTGCAGGGGAATAGCGCCGAAACCAAGTGTTCTTAGCAGGATGGAAATGCGCTGTGTCTCCCAGACTGTTCGTGTGAAGACGATTGTAGACTGTCCAGCATGCTCGTTGATAAGGTAGATGAAGTATACATCCTTCTGAGCATGGGGGATGAAGCAGTAGTGCTGGAGCAGAGTAGACACAGTCTGGTACTTGTTGGAGCTGATGCTCACTCGGACGGGGTCCCTCAAACTGGCACGCTGCAAGCTCTCAATCTTGGAGCTGATTGTGGCAGAGAAGAGGTATGTGCGTCGCTCTCGGGGAATGAACTTGAGAATCTTGTCAATGCTGGGTCCGAAATCCATGTCGAGAAGTCGATCAGCCTCGTCCATGATCAGGTATCGGAGAGTTCGCAGCGAAAAGCCCTTAGTCTTCTCAAGATGATCCACAAGACGACCGGGTGTCGCAACGATGATGTGAGGCTTCTTTCCGAGCGCAATAGCCTGGGGAACCATATCCAGACCTCCGACAATTACAGCGCATCGCAGAGAAATGAGCGCTCCGAGAGCTTCGAAGGCTTGACCAATTTGTGTTGCCAATTCACGGGTGGGGGCGAGGACGAGACCGAACAGAGGCTGAGGTTTGTCGAGAAGAGCCTGGAGGACAGGCAGGGCAAAGGCGGCAGTCTTTCCACTACCAGTTTCGGCGAGACCGATGATATCGCGGCCCTCGAGGGCGACAGGGATTGACTTCTCTTGAATGGGCGTGGGGTACTTGTAGTTGAGCTTTTCGCAAGCTTCGCAGAGAGCGTCGTTGACACCCTGAGAATTGTTAGAGTCTTCAAATTGCATAAAAAGTCAATGAGTCATACCAGATCCTTAAAGGTTTTCTTGGGAGCATCAACAGCTGTCTCCTCGGCGGAAGGCTCCTCTAGAGTCGCAGATTCTTCCTCGGATTCTTCATTGCTAGAGGATTCAGGCTCGGGTTGAGGGGGCTTCTCTTGGACGACAGGCTTAGTCTTTCTAGGCGCATCTTGGCCGACCTTTCTTCTCTTTGCGCTGTTCATGATGGGCAATTTGGTGTGTAGAAACGAAACTTAAACTTCCAGAAAGATGATCTTGGTCCAAGACTTCAAAATATTTTAGTGGGGACACTCTTATCGCACGTGCGCTAGTCTTATCGCGGTCCCCGCCAAACTTTTTTTCTTTCTGCCATACATTGAGATTTGCGACAGACAGCTCAAGCAAGTTTTGACGATACATCAAACAACAAAAAATCACAACAATGGCGCGCAAACGAACAAAGAAGAGAACCCATCTCGGTGCCAGCAATCCCGAAGTGGATTCTGCCGGTCATGCCTCCGCGAAGGACCCCAAGAGCATGGTTATTCGAATTGGCGCTGGCGAAGTCGGTTCCAGCGTTAGCCAGCTTGCGGCAGACGTTCGTAAGGTCATGGAGCCTGGTACTGCGAGTCGATTGAAGGAGAGACGTGGAAACAGACTAAAAGATTACGCTGTCATGTGCGGTCCTTTGGGCGTCACTCACCTGATGCTGTTTTCGAGATCGGAGAGCGGAAACACCAACCTGCGAATGGCCTTGACTCCTCGAGGACCTACTCTGAACTTTCGCGTGGAGAAGTACTCGCTATGCAAAGATGTGCAGAGAGCTCAGAAGCACCCCAAGGGTGGCGGCAAGGAGTTCATCACTCCCCCTCTGGTAAGAAGACTTTTTAATCGTCTCTTGTTTATCCTGCTAACCCTTTACAGCTGGTCATGAACAACTTTACCCGCCCAGACTCGGATGCAAAGTCGAAAGTTCCCAGACACCTCGAATCCCTAGCCACAACGGTCTTCCAGTCCATGTTCCCTCCTATCAACCCCCAAGCCACACCTCTCAAGTCGATTCGACGAGTCCTGTTGTTGAACCGCGAGCAATCGCCAGAGGATGATGGTACTTTCATCGTCAACTTTAGACACTATGCCATCACAACAAAGTCTACCACTGTCTCCAAGCCTCTAAGAAGATTGAACGCCGCCGAGCAATTCGTTACCTCAAAAACCAACCGAAAGGGCAAGATGCCTAACTTGGGTAAACTCGAGGATGTCGCGGACTTTTTGATCGGAGGCGAGAACGGCGACGGTTACATGACAGATGCCACCAGCGGTAGTGAGATGGACACAGACGCCGAGGTCGAGATCTTGGACGCCACAACCCGAAAGGTTCTATCTGCCAAGGCTAGACAAGCAGCCGCCCAGAACGAAGCCGAGCACGAGGTCGAAGAGGAGCACGTCGAACGCCGCGCTGTCAAGCTCGTCGAGCTCGGTCCCCGAATGCGCCTCCGTTTGACCAAGGTCGAGGAGGGTCTTGCTTCCGGCAAGGTCATGTGGCACGAGTACGTCCACAAGAGCAAGGAGGAGATCAAGGAGCTTGAGAAGCGATGGGAGCAGCGCCGACAAGAGAAGGAGTCGCGAAAGAAGGAGCAAAAGGCCAACGTGGAGCGCAAGAAGGCTGTCAAGACCAAGGACAGCAACAAGGGCGAGGGTGCCGACGACGATGACGAGGACGAGTTTGAGTACGATAGTGATATGGATGTCGATGAGTTTGACAGTGAGGGATTAGCGGGCGACGCTGAGTTCAAGGTCAATGAGAAGATGGAGGAGGATGGCGAGTGGGAAGATGAGGAGGAAGAGATTGCCAATAGCTGAGTGGAAAGCCTTTAGACGGTTGATAATTGCATGCTTTGGTTTGGCGTTGTATATATCGTGGCATCTGGGTTTGGGCAATGAATACCTTTGTGATTCTTTGTGAATTCTTTATTATCTTGACAGTGAAGTTATACAGAACATCGTGAACATGGCGGCTATGTCGCATTTGGACACGGGACTAAGACAACATAGATGTCCTCGTTGTCTGCCTTAAGCGTTGAATCAGAAGTTAGCTGCTCAAATGAGATGAGATAAAATAGCTGAAATTGTTCATGTCAATTTACACACATTCTAACACTCTTTCTTCTGGGGATCCGAATTTGGAAGGCAAAGCCCGATGTCTCTGGTTCCGCCTCAGGGTAAGCACGACCTCAACACCGCTATTACAGAACCATTGGCTTAAATAGGTCCTCACGACGTCGCATCATCGATTTTAAACATACGACAATCGACCTCTCCCTTCCAAGGTTAGTGCAGCCTTTTTGTTTCATTTTCCAATCCATGTCCACGCCCTACGACTCACTTTGAAGGGCGCGTTCATCACCAGCTTCAAATATCCATTGTAGTGGTTCGATTCACTCTGTTACGCCAACTGGTTTATTCACGGTCGTCGCTGAAACGTCTTGCAATTAGCATCAACAACAAAACATGTTCCGCGCAACAACCAGGACTCTGAGAGGCCGAGGCTCGGCGCTCAAGCGAGTACCAGCTGCTGTGCGCTTCTCATCTACGCAGACTTCAACATCGGGCAATGCGAAGTACGTGTGGCCAGCGGCTGCCGTTGTCGGCGTTGGCTCTGGAGTATACTTCTTCAGCACCAAGAGTACCGCAAAGACCCGGGCTCCGAATGACGGCGTTCCCAGCTTGAGCGAGTATCCAACAGAAGAACAAATCCCCGTCAATTCGCCTGTCAAGTCGATCATTCTCGAGGATGCCAATGCCAAGCTGCGCGAGGACGCCCATACCTTTGTGTTTGAGGGACACGCAGGAGCTAAAGGACGCGTAGACTTTGCGCGCTTGGGAAGCAATAATCCCATTGAGGATGATTGGGATCTCAAGATTGCGAAGGGTGTTGGGGGAACCAAGACTTTGTACGCTGGTGTTTATGACGGACATGCGTGAGTTGACCTGTCGGGGCTCGATGGAAGACATGCTAATGCTGGTTAAGAGGATGGGCGACTTCTCAAGTGCTGAGGAACGCTCTGGTCCCGTATGTGTCGGGCGCTTTGTCAAGCCTGACGCCTACCAGTTCCAGTGAGATGGTAGACGATGCGATCCAGAAGGCTTTTGTCCGTCTTGACGACCGTATCTTTGACACTGCCCTCAAAGCCGTCGAATCTGGACAAGACCAAGGCTCTGCCTCTGTCATTTCTGCCGTTGCACCCGCCATCGCTGGATCATGTGCGCTTCTAACCATGTACGAGCCTACCACTTCTACACTCCGCACTGCTGTCGCAGGCGACTCACGAGCTGTTCGCGGTGCGTGGTCCGCTAAGGCGAATAAGTACGAGACAGATATTCTCAGCATCGATCAGACTGGCTTTAACCAGCTTGAAGTAGAGAGATTGGACAAGGAACATCCCGGACAACTCAACAGCATGCTCAATCTCAACTCGGGACGTTTGTTCGGTCTTGCTGTTACAAGAGCGTTTGGTGATCACAGACTGAAGTGGCCCGAGAAGGTCATTCGCAAAGTCCAGGACGATTACTACGGCACTCCACCCCGACCCAATTACACCACCCCTCCATACCTGATTGCTCGTCCTGAAGTTACAACCCGGAAGATCCAGACAGAGGACTTTGTTATTATGGGCTCCGACGGTCTCTGGGACATGATCAGCAACGAAGACGCTGTGACATGCGTTTCGCGCTGGTTGACCGCCAAGAAGAGCGGCAAGCCTGAGGTCTTCAAGGAGACCAAGTTCGAGGGCAAGCTGGAAGATGGATGGCAGGCTACCCCGGAGCATCAGGTCATTGAGGATCTTGACAATGCGGCTGTGTGCTTGGTGAAGAATGCATTTGGAGGGTCGAGACGGGGCTTGTTCCTTGGAGCGATGACGACGTATGCGCCCATGAGCCGCAATGTGAGGGACGATATTACCGTGCAGGTTATTTTCTTCAAGGATCCTTATCAGAAGAAGTAGAGGCGTTATAGTGGTTGCATGGGTATATCGGGTCAGGGCGATGCATATTAAGAAGTCACGCTGGTAAGGCTTAGACTGTATGTATTTGACCACGAGTGCGTTTATCATTAGATCGTGGCGAGAACACCCGGTGTCTTTTCTCTAGTCATAGAGTACTCCAGAATAAAGCAGAGGATTATTTACTCTGACAGGGCTGTCTCCTTGGGGGTCAGATGGGTGTCAGAAGAAATGTCCTTCAGGACTTAGGCTACAGAAATAACGTAGCCTAAATGCTAGCCTAAGCTGGCATAAGGTGCTCCAATGATTTCGTCTCTTATGCTGTTGGGGGCCAATTCTTATGATACCCTGAGGGGGGTTAATCGCCATCCACCTACACAAATGAGTTGCAACGCAACTGCAATTGCCGCATGTCTAAGCCGTGACTAGACTAGAGCCGCTGACAATCGATGAACAAAGACAATTGAGCTAGAGATCAATTGACACATGATTATGGATTCGAAACGGAAAGGAGGACTACCACGGCCCGCATCTTCGTCGTACGCAACGGCCCGCTCTTGGCTGCATCCACGCGCCCGGACCCCTGTATATCAGATCATTTTTCGACAATCTCAAGCGAAGAAGATCAACCAGAGGCCGCCAGACCTGTAGACCCTGGTTGTGGTGCCTGGAGCACAGCCAGTTATGGGTGGTTTGGTACCGCTCAGCTCTTAAACGCCTGCGTTTTGCTATCTTCAGCATGATGGGGCTGGTACTTGGTTTGGACTTTATTAAAGTCTACCCGATGCTATTTAGTTGAGCATTATAATTTATAAATGATTTATGACTTGAGACTTGACGTCAATATAAAAAAGTGAAGATAGAAGGATATTGCAATTGAAAGCCTTCATCGCTAGAGAATGGACTGCCAGGACTGCGCATAGCCACCACTGTGCCGTTCAATTTGAGACATTCCCCTACAGAGTTGTAGGCAGGCCTCTCTTGGCACCCACGCAGCAATGTGAGGTGGGCATGTTGGTCGTAGCCATGCAGAAGGAATAAGTATCCTAGCACACGCTGTTGGTTCTACCAATTCCCATTCTACTCCCAAATCTCTGCTCCCATGACATCCAACGAGACCGAATTCGTGGGCTGGACACCATCGCCAGACGGACGAGGCACCTACGACATAATATTCACATGTCTAGTTACAACATTCCTCTGCTGTTGGACCTCTGTCTATCCTAATATTCCTGCACCTGGAGATGGGCTTTGGGCGTCTATTAGGGACAGACTTGGGCTTGCGTGCATGGGATTGCTTGGTCCCGAGTTTATTATAGTGCTGGCTATTGGACAGAAGTCTTCCGCAAGAAGATCTGTTGCTGTAAGTCACCTTTTGTTGAGATTGGGATAATGGCTGATCTTGTGCAGAAATTTCATTCAAGAGGATATACGCATTGGACCATCACGCATGGCTTCTTTGCTGATATGGGTGGATTTGTCTTTAAAGCGGATAGTCCCAATCGACCGCCTATACCACTGAACGCAGAGCAATTATTCTATTTAGTCAAGAATTCTTACGTCAAGTGCCCGGATATTACTGAGCGAGAACTCCGTGACAGGAACAAGTCTGATGGATTTGCTAGGTTAGTGAATCAGCCTAGATCACTCCCTTCCGCTGGCTGACTTAGCCCTACAGGCTCGTCACTATATGGCAAGCGACATGGTTCATCATCACATTTATAGCGCGGCTAATTCAGGGACTTCATGTAACCACGATGGAGCTCACTGCTGTCTCGTTTGTGGTTATCCTCTTTGGAACAGCATGGTGCTGGAAGGACAAACCATCTGATGTAGGCACGACCATTACTGTTGAGAGTGATGTCAAGATGGAAGATATCATTATCAATGTAAGAGCTCTAACTATTGGCTCAAGACCCCACTAACGACGAACCAGGAAGGACGTCAACCAGAGCAACCATACTATCAAACACCCCTAGACTTCATCAGCAGAGATGAAACAGCCCTGAACCTCGCATGGCAATACTACAACGAACTGTCCCGCAAGATCCTTTTTTCCCCATTCTCCCGCCGCGTCGAAAACATACCCTGGGATAGAAACCCCGGTGATATCTTCCTCCGCATGGATTTTGACCTCGAACTAGTCGGTGTGGCCTTCATCCTCGTCTTCAGCGCCGTCTTCCTTACAGCATGGAATATCCCTTTCCCGAGCGTGGTAGAAAGAGACTTCTGGCGCGCGGCTAGTATTTATATGCTGGTATATGGCTTTGTTGGCGCGGCGTGGATGGAATTCGCCATGTGGATCTTCGTGCCGCAGGATCGTCTCTATCAAGGCTTGGAACCGAGTTTTGTTGAAAGGGAAAATGCGGACAAATCGCATCCACTTCGGGATTTCTACTTTATGGTACAAAACTGGCTCAAGAACCGAAACAGTAGGACGAGAAGGAGTATGGACCTTGATCAGGATAGTCTAGTGCCGCAGCAGAAGAAGGGAGGTATCTTTGCATTTTTGAGCAGATCACATAACATATCACACGAGAAGGATCCGTATATGGGCGTTCAGGTTGGGTTTATCATTGTTACGTCTGTTTTGTGTGTCTTTTATTGTGTGTTTCGGGTTTATATCTTTGTGGAGGATTTCATTGGGTTGAGATCTCTGCCACTGAGTGCGTATCAGACTGTTGAGTGGACGAACTTCATTCCGCATATATAAATTGTTATATAGAACGATGCAAATAATCTATACTCGTACATCTCATGGACTATAGTTGACTAGCTGCTGAAGTTATAATATGATTATCTGATCTGGTGACCCATACGGTGAACCTTGAGGAACTTGGGAGCTTTTTAAAACCCTTAGATGTAATAGTACTTAAGGAATTACCATGTTCAAACTGACACTCGAATCAGCGTCTAAAATAAGTGCCGGATGATATATCAAATTTCTCCACCCGATCGACCAATAAATCCCGCTTTTACCTGATATTCCCTTAGCTTGCCGGCTCGAAACTCGAAACTGTCTGATATCGCAAAGTGGTTGGTTGTTATCGAAACCACTAGGATAAGAGATAACATACCAGCGCCTATTACCATGTCCTCAGATATTAAGGTTGGGAGGAAGCCTCGTGTTGTGTCTTTGGGAAGACCCGAGTTTATCGACACCGAATACATTCAAGACTTCCAGAAAGATTTTGATTATGATGTCAGTTATGAGCGAGCCTGTTCTCATGGCAGTTGATACCGAATTTGGGCTCTAATGCTAACTCAAGTTCGAAAGTTCCTCGATGTTCGCAACCACCAAGAAGCTCTTAAGAAGTTACCACTCATGCTCGAACAACACGGCCCTATAGACGCTTTTATCATTCGTATGGGCAGACCTCCCTATCGTCCATTCGATAAGATCTTCAAACTTCTCACCCCACACTGCAAAATAATCGCCTCAGCAGCAGCCGGATACGATGATCTGGCCGTCGACTGGTGTACCGGGCAAGGAATCTGGCTTTGCAACAGCATTGATGCCGTTGCTGAAGCCACCGCGGATATGGCTTTCTTTCTAACTCTAGCCGTCATCCGAGATACGTATCGTGGCGAACGCTCTTTACGCGAGGGCAACTGGAGAGGGCCTGTCGTACCGAGTAGAGATCCTTGGGGCATGACACTGGGCATCATCGGGATGGGCGCTATTGGAAAGTGTCTTGCGAAGCGAGCTGTTGCCTTCAACATGAAGATCAAGTACTTCAACCGTCGACGATTGAGTGCTGAAGAGGAGACAAAGTATCAGGCTACATACTGCTCGACCTTGCACGAGCTATTGACCCAGTCAGATGTTGTCTCGATCAACTGTCCTCTCACGAAAGAAACCGAAAATCTGATATCGACTGAAGAGTTCAAGATCGTGAAGGATGGCGCTTTTCTAGTCAACACTGCACGCGGAGCTATCGTCGATGAAACTGCTCTTATCGAGGCTTTGGAAAGCGGGAAGATTACACGGGCCGGACTAGATGTCTTTCTGCATGAACCTGACTTGAATGAATATTTCAAGACAAGTGATAAGGTAGTCATTCAGCCTCATGTCGCTGGACTGACAGACTTGGCTTTTCGGAGGGGAGAAAAAGAGGCTTTTGAGAATATCAAGGCGTTGTTCGAGACTGGGTCGCCTATATCCCCTGTTAATTCCCCAAAGAAGCAGCTTGATTGATAAAAATGGAAGATAATATTACAATATCAACAGGAATCATCTGCAAATTTCGACGGCAGAGGCCTTTGAATGTTCGAGAATTAGAAGAAAGGGCGCCTCGGAGGGGAAAGCAAAATGCCTTACCTGCTGGTCGAAATTCTAGACTTGACATTAGTAGTCTGTACTACCCACGGTACCCAACAAGATGCAAATGTTCAGCTACTATTGTCATTGAACTAAGATGTGGTGCTATCGCAGCCAGTCACTCTTATCCACTTCCAGTAAGAACCACCGTCAATGTGTAGGTAGGACTATTGAGGTGGTGGCTTGGCTTACTGCAGCTCCGTCCAAGATCGGCGAGCCTGGCATCCAATGCAAGCCCCAGAATAGCTCTCTTTACAGCTCGATCAGAGTGGCTATGAAGCTGGAATTTTGCAATTGGTACAACGTACCAAATTCCAGCTCGTTACCTTGTGCTATTCGTGTCATCAGACACTAATATTCAAGCTTAAAATGTAGGCCGTCTCTATTCCCTATTCTGACATCTTTCAACTGCAGTTACTAATGATCGTATCTATGAGACATGGCACAGTACCAAACTGCGCACGGCTCGGATGCCACCCTGTACGTATAACGTCCTACGGGATCGGCTTACTCTGCCTGGTCTTGATACTAACTGTACTAAGCGTCGATCCAAACGGGGCGATCATCGGATCGGAGACGAGTTTAAAGAGAAGAAAACCGAATCATTGCCACAACGTACACGAAGAGGACGAAAAGGACGAATCGAGCTGCCTTGTATCGGCTTGCACAGAATATGGCCACACGCCGCCATGTCTCCCACGACGACGTTTCGATCTTTGGCAACAGTTCGGCTTGGCAGGTTTCCTCACAGTTACGTTGGGAAATGTTGTCATCCTAGCATCCTGCATGCTACTGCTATACCTATGGAGAGGAACTAAATCAGCCCGAGACCGTCAGGAACCGGAGTTCTGGAGGACCATCGTTTCCAATGACTGGACCGCCCGAGTCGTTACAATTTGTGCTGCTGCCATACGCACGTCTATGGGTATACAATTTGGACTTGTTACCGCAGCGCTTTCAGCAACTATATTGGAAACATCCGGTGCACATCTCAACGATATTCCGACTTTATCCTTGGAAAGAGCATCAAAGTCGGGGTTCTTCAACGTCCTCCCGGTAGTGCTAAGACAAACTACCACAGGTCGGTCTGGAAAGGTCTACTCGTTTATCATTGTTGTAGGCGTTACTATCACTATATTTTCACCTTTCATCTCTACTATACTCCTATCTGACTTCACAACAACGCACATCCCTGCCCCAAGTGCCACAAAAGCCCGTGCAATAACATCCAGTAAACCGGCCGAATACGATGACATCTACAATGCCGCATCATATTGGAGGTCGAAACCAGCAGCAAAATGGCGATTCGCTGAGGATAGAAGGAACGGATCGAAATATGACGACGAGTTTCCAGTTCAGAGACTTTGGTCCGGGGATACTGGAGATACCTATCGCGCGATGTTGCCATTATTCGATGCAGCCTCTAGAACTTCACTACAGTCATATGCAGGACCGACTTTGGTAATTAATATACGAACTATCTGCTTTTCTCCGTCGTTCGAAGATGCTAGAATCGAATTTGGGAAGAAGACAGTAAGAAATATCAGGAGTCGCCCAAATTCAACAGAACCTGCAACAATGGCCGAGTTGCGTTGGGGCAAAGACAAAAGGTGTCAGCTACACTACAAGGCGAAAAATACAGACTGGAATGAATGGCCTACATCTCTGTGTTTAGATCAAGAGCCCGAAGTTCTCGCTACGAAGACCTTAAATGGGCTGAAGAAGAACAGACAGACCGGAGAGCGTTACAACTTTCGGCCAGTGCTTATGATCAAATCAACCGATCAAATCACCTCAGATGAGAAGTCCGAATCAACCATCAGCACGCCCGAGCGTCTGAAAAGATTGAAGTTCGACATAAAGCCTGATAATGTCTGGGCTGCAGCCTATGACGGTGATGGCAATGTGGTGGTGAATGCCACAATTTGTCTTTTCAACCAATACTCACCGCAGCTTTACCGAGTTGCCATGTCTGGGAAGCCTATTCCACTTGAAGCCATTGCCGACCCAGAAAAGAACAAGGTACAGTCAGATGAATCATTTGAGGGCGATGTTCTGGATCTCGAATTTGACCCCCCTTTGAACTTCACAACTCGTCACAGTTTCCCGAAGCATCAGGAACAGACACTCGAGTCAAATACCGATACACATTTCCTCACCATATTTAACGAGTTTCCTTTAGGATCTAGTAGTGCCTGGAGTATGTCACCTAACAGCGTTGACGATCTATCTTGGGCTGCCCATCCTGCACATGCTTCTCCTTTCCATCATACTGTTGGGGACGATCCCGCTGCAGCAGTACAGGATTTGGTAACCCGACTGTATCAAATGACATACTATGATCACTTGGACAAAAACGACCTAGAATTTCCTGTCAAGACCGTGAATTTGGCAGACACCCTTATTCCAACGAAATGGACTGGATTTATCATTGTTTTTGTTCTTATTGGGTGCCATCTCATAATGTTTTGGACTATCATCTTTCTTTTTGCACTTCATTCAGAGTATTCAGCTCTTGGCAATGCTTGGTACACATTTACGCAAACAGCTCGTATGGCAGAGGCGATTGAATCATCTGAGATGATGTTGGATTACGAAATTGAGCATTGGGCTAAGATGACTGGTAGAGACAAGCAGATTTATGGTCTGCCTTGGTCATCAGATGACAGTAAGATAGAGGTCTCTCGGCTGAAGAATACAGAAGATCTAGGAGAAGGACAATAGAAATGGATTTCATAGGAAGAACCTCAAGGAAGGTAGAATAGCTCCAAACAGGTTTCATAATATACCTACAACAACAGTCAGGAAATAAAACAAAAAGGTCTACTACTCACATCCAGTCATCAACTTTCACCGACGTAAACCTGGAACACAGAACTGAGTACTAATGCATGTGCCGGAGATTGGATTCAAGGGTATCCTGTGCTTTGCGGAATACCTCCGTACCAACCTGATGACGAGAGTGACAAACATCAAGGCCGGATGACCTTTGCATGTGACCTTCTGGAAGCCCGCCACGCTATTTAACGGTTGACACATATTATCAGTCTGAGAGCCATAATTAATGTCACGTTCCTAGCTTGAAAACAAGAGTTTTTGACAGAAGTCTAGAACGAGCAATCCGTTATCAATCAACTGCCCATGACCTGAGGTCGCCTTCCAAGGCTGGCCTGGATGAATCCATAGTGGCAAGCACAGGCCAGTATAAATACTAGCCCAGACACTAGAAAATTCAAAAAAGTATTCTAGGCGTCAAGGGGAAAATTGTTAGTCACGTCAAACCTCTTTTAAGAAGGTGACCCAAAATCACATGAAGGCTGTCTGCTGTGGTTCCGACAGTTCCGTCCATCCACATTGATCCATGCTGCTGAAATGGACTTGCCCAAGACGAGAAGCTGTCAGGAAGCGGCTGAAGACTAGACCCAGGCTAGTGGTTCAGGGAGATGCAGCTGCATATACCCGGGATGACGATCCTTTGAGCGGCGGAATTCGGGTTGAAGGTTTGAGCAATGGAAACAAGTTTTCAAGTTGTCAGAACCAACAGGCATTTCTCTTCAAGAATTGCAAGTGATAGGGAATTATTGTAGAGTAATCGGAGTCAAGACGACCAACGGTACAAGCAAATGACCTCCAACGCTAAGCTGCCCGTCGACTAAAAGCGGGAGACCTAAACAAGACAACTCCACCAACAGCCAGCGAGGAATGCTTCTGGTCATAATGGTCCTGAGATTCGTAGAAAACAGGTCATAATGCTGGTCCAGAAGGGACGGAGAATATTCCTTGGCGTAAGCCAACATGTCAGGAACCATTCCGACGAACCAACAAAGTTACCAGGCTCAAGATTACGAGAAGTGACAGTGACGGATGGAAGAAGCGGCATTGTCAGGTTAAGCGAGGTTCAATTGTTTGATGTGCTTACAGGGGATGAATCCCTGTAACGTCCCATCGCTACGGCTCAGGCACCGCCGATTTAAGTTTGATATTGTCAGAATGGCGATTGATCTCGGTCTCTCTGCTTTCAACACAGAAGCGTCGAATACGAGATGTCCCTTTACTGTATCTGTCACTTCCGGTAGTCACGAAAAACTCTACCCTCTAGACAAAGTTAATTCAGCGCCATCTGTGTCATGCTGGGGCGGGTTCCTTGATCCAGACCTTCCCGCTGCCGCAGACTAACACTGATTTGGACACAGACACATACGCTACCGGAAGATGGAGGGAAGGTAATTTACTGTAAAAACTCTCTCTTCAGCAGTACAGTAGCATGTACGTATCCGTAGAGAGGTTGGCAACGGCTTTTTACTGTTCCGTTTTTGGACTCGTTGCTTTTTTATCTTCCGAGGTTTGAAGTGTGGAGATTTGGTTTCGTTACAAGAGTGTAGTGTGTGCCTGAAGGAATATGTACAGCTCTGCCGTTGGGATGTTGGGTAGCAGCTTGATATAAGGGACGGCATGGTCCACTTCCAATTTATTTTCGTCTCTTTTCTTTCTTGGTTTTGACAATTCAATACGAATTATATCCCATGGAGTCTTGATATAACCACTTCTTACTTTGTTCGCCATGTCGGACCCAAAGGTCTCGCAGGCCATTGCCGACGGCAGAGTCCCGAAAGGAATCACAGCTGACTATCTCAACGAAACGAAAGATGCGTCGGCCATAGCGGGTATTCTTTTTGTTACCGTCCTTACGAGCATTATTGTTCTCGGTCGTCTTGCTTCACGAGCATTTCTAATGCACCGCTTTGGCATCGACGATGCATTGACGTTCGTATCATGGGTGAGTCTCTCTTCTTGGCGCCCCATTGCGGGTAGATCACTCCACTGCAGTGTAGCATCGCGAAAAACATCGCTAACAATCTAGATCTGCTTGGTGGTATTCGTAGGTCTGTGCATTAGACTCATCCAGCTGGGTTCTGGACGACACTTTGCCTACATCCAATACGTCCTCGACATGCCAACCGTCGAAGACACCGAAGTTCTCGACTTTATCGCTCACATAATATACACAACCGCGCTTTTGCTATGTCGAATATCCGGTCTCGCCTTTTACCATCGCCTATGCGCCGTGCACGACCGTCTACGAATAGCAATCCTGGTCGTCTTTGGTGTTCTCATCGCTGGATATCTTCCTCAGCTCTTACTTATTGTGTTCCATTGCATGCCTGTCACAGGCCTTTGGCCTTATGAGTGGCAGCCTGACTTTGAGGACTTTACGTGTTTGCAGTGGGGGTTGGTGTACGTTGTCAATTCTTCGGTGTCGCTTGTGTGTGACTTTTTATTGTTTGGCATACCGATTGTTATGCTGAGGGTATTGGAGATGCCTAGGAAGAGAAAGATACAGCTTGCATGCATTCTCCTGCCTGGTATATCGTAAGTTTTAATCCCGGCAAACAACATCAATGGAGACTAACGTGTTGTTAGTGTTATCGCCATCTCAATTGCACGTTTGGTGCTGGTCATCGAAGGACAATGGAACATGGACATGTCATGGGCCTGTAAGTCACCAAACACCACCACTCCAATGTAATCTAACATTCCAAAGACAATCCCATGCTAGTAATTGAAGTCAGCGAGATCGGCGGCACCCTCATTGCCCTATCAGTACCAGGCTTCAAGCCCCTCTTTGACAAATTCATCTTACAGCGAGACATCACCCAGAGCGAAGACACCCGCAAACCATCAAAACTGCAGCAGAGTTCCAAGGGAGGCACGGCGCTGCGCTCGCTGAATTTCAGACCCGAGCATGATGTGCTTAATAGTCGCGATACTTCTGCTGAGGGGAATAAGGTTTATCGGATGAATGGTGTGACGGCGGATAATAGGAGTGAGAACAGTGCGGATGGTATTTTGGTGCAGGTGGATTTTAGGTTGAAGGAGGATATGCAGCATGCGCAAAGTGTGAGCGATGCGGGAAGATCATGGAAATGAGGGCTTGGTCTGTGCAGCGTATTGTCATATTTATTTGAGATTCCTATGATTCAGAAAGAATTATTCTCATTTGCTGTTTCACGATGTCATCCAACACAGTCTCACGTCAATTATACCAGGTGCCTGGAGTAGCACCCTTTGCCTGCGGCATCCGTAAATTGATATGGATAATGGTGTCACGGTGCCTGGCATGTGTGGTCGCACGAGATGCATGTCACCAGCCACGAGAAATTGCTATCCAAAGACGGTTATCTGTCAGTCAAACCCAAGCCATCTTCTTCAACAATTTTTACGAGGAATTCCCTTCAACACATCCAACTGCGCGGCTTTCCCTCAATCGAGTTTAGGCCTACCGCAAATCCCTAGACTCCCCTAAATCCACTAAGTTTACGGGGAGCAGGCCCGCCCCAGTCCGTCAAATCTCCCAAAGCTTCAGCTTCTGACAATGATCTGCTAGCTGGAATTCTTTCCACCCATGTCTGACTTCTGCCAAAATTGCTCAATCGACATTCGATGTCATGACATTTTTCTTAGCTAAACGTCTTTCGGCCCGCTTGATCCACTCGCTGAAGAACGGACGCCGCTCTCGCAATCCCGAGGAAGGTGCGCCTTTAGAGAAACCCCTGTAGCTTCCTTCCAGGTAGCTCAATTAGACCAGGGAGTTCCTGCAGGTCTAAGGTAGGCACCTACCTAACAAACATAATAACAGCTTTATGCCCTCCGTTCTTCTTCATTTTTCTCAGCTTCACTCTTTTCTCGCTCCCATCGCCATTATGAAGCTTCTCAGTTTGTCTCTGGCCGCTGGCCTGATCGCCAATCAAGGCGCGAGCGCCAAACCGAACAACAAGGACGAACCTCTTTTCTCGTATAATGCCAACCTGATTCCTCTCGAGAAGAATGTCGGATCGTCGGATCTTTTCCCCATGGCAAAGTGCAATGGATTCAAGCTGGAAGAAGCGACCTTCACCGAGATGCAGAACGCCATGAAGTCTGGGAAGCTTACCTCTGTTCAGCTCCTCACCTGCTACCTGATCCGCACATACCAGACCGAGGAGTACATCAAGTGAGTTCGCGACATGGATACCTTTCCGTGAATGACGTCGTGATATACGCGGAATATGCTTTGCGACAGAAAGCTAATCTTCCGACAGCTCAGTTATGCAGATTAACCCTGATGCTTTTGCAATTGCTGCTGAGCGCGACGCCGAACGAGCGAAGGGCAAGGTTCGAGGTCCCCTGCACGGCATTCCATTCACCGTTAAAGACAACTTCGCAACCAAAGACAGCCTTGAGACCACGGCAGGCAGCTGGGCTCTTCTCGGCAACATTGTCCCTCGCGATGCCCATACCGTTCAGAAGCTTCGCGATGCAGGCGCCGTGCTATTTGGCAAAGCTGCCCTAAGCGAATGGGCCGACATGCGCAGCAATGACTACTCCGAGGGGTACTCTGCCCGCGGTGGTCAGGTCCGCAGCGCCTACAATTTCACCGTCAACCCTGGCGGTAGTTCTACAGGTAGCGCTGTCGGTGTCGGAGCCAACTCCATCGCGTTTTCGCTCGGTACGGAAACGGACGGCAGTGGTGAGTTTAACCTTGAGCCGGATACCGTGCTGTAGCATTCCACTAACACAGCTTGGCGCAGTGATCAACCCCGCTAACCGCAATGCCCTCGTGGGAATTAAGCCCACTGTTGGTTTGACGTCCCGAGCCGGTGTCATTCCTGAGAGCGAGCATCAGGACTCTGTCGGAACTTTTGCGCGAACAGTTAAGGATGCTACACTTGTTCTCGACGCCATTTATGGCATTGATAAGCGCGACAACTACACCTCTGCCCAGAAGAACAAGACCCCCAAAGGTGGCTATGCGCAATTCCTCTCGAAGAAGAATGCCCTCAAGGGCGCTACGTTCGGCCTTCCTTGGGAGAGTTTCTGGGTTCATGCCGATGAAGATATGCAGTCTCAGCTTCTTGAGCTTATTGACCTGATTAAGTCTGCTGGAGCGACAGTCATCAACGGTACTGAGATCACCAACTATGAGACTCTTGTTAGCCCTGATGGATGGAACTGGGATTACGGTACCACTCGAGGCTTCCCCAATGAGTCTGAGTATACCTACATCAAGGTTGACTTTTACCGCAACATTGAGACGTACCTGAGCGAGGTGGAGAACACCAATGTCCGCAATCTTCAGGACATTGTCGACTTCAACAAGAAGTATGATGGCACGGAGGGTGGCTACCCCTACGAGGATGGCAAGGGTCACCCCGCCTTTGCTTCAGGACAAGACGGCTTCCTCGCTTCGCTGGAAACTAATGGCGAACGAGACGAAACTTACTGGCAAGCTCTCAACTTCTGTCAAACTTCAACCCGCAAGGGCATCAATGACGCTCTTTCCTACAAGGGCAAGAAGCTGTCCGGCCTTCTCATCCCACCCCAAGTTGGCCAGGCTCCCCAAATCGCCGCCCAAGCTGGTTACCCTGTCATCACCATCCCCGGAGGCTACTCCAAGGAGTCTGGCATGCCTTTTGGTCTGGGAATTATGCAGACTGCCTGGGCTGAGGCAGAGCTTGTCAAGTGGGCCAGTGCAATTGAGGACTTGCAGCTCAGCTCAGATGCTCCCTCAAAGCGTCGCCTCCCCAAGTGGCTTGGCTATCTTGAGCGCAATGTGCCAGTGCCTTTCTAAGATTCCGCGGCGACTGTCTATGGATCCGAGTGGTATTTAATTTGGATATATGGTTGATGCATATTTATAATACATAATATTTACATAAGAATTGATTGAAGCCTCATTGGATTCCAGCTTACACTGTCCATGTTCGAATTTGGTTGGGCTATGTCTCGTTCCTCACACGACAAAATGCCTACTCACAAACAAAGACAACGGATGCTCGACTTATAGGTTAGATCCTCGGCGATTACTGATCTCATTGATGTTGAAGTTTATTTATACAGCCCATGATCTGACCAAGAATGATACAGGGTAGGGTAGTCACCAACCGCCACTCAATGATCCTCCCAATTAACAACTTAGGCTTGCTTATACCAGCAAAAGGCTATTCCCGACCAACAACGATGAGCGATGAATCATCACGCAAGACGTCAATCGGCAAAAAAGAGGTCCTACCCGGGTTCGAACCGGGGACTTCGGAAGATGTTTTGATGGGTCATCAAAATCCAACGTCCTAACCACTAGACTATAGGACCTGTAGATATCTTGGTGCGTTGTATAGTAGGCTTATGAGCTGCATACTGCAACGTGTGCGGTGCCAAAAAGTGAGGTCCTACCCGGGTTCGAACCGGGGTCTTCGGAAGGCTTCTGATGAGGTATCAAAATCCGACGTCATTACCACTAAACTATAGGACCAGTGGATGAGAAAGCTTTTGCAATCACAGCACATGTACTACGAACGACACGATTGAGAAACGTAATTGGTCAGATTCAACGTCCTTCGTGGATTGCATGGCGGTTCACACACTTTCAACCAAGTATGCCTCTCACGAACTTGACTTCACTTCACATCAGTTTAAAATTGAACGGGTAGATAATATTGGGTGCAAGGAGTTTTATTTACTTGGGTAGCGATCGTTACGACTTCTTGTAAGCCAACCCATATTCCTTTCCACCCAGCCGAACTACAGCATGACTTTCTGCCGTTAGCAGTTGTTCAGCAATATGTATACAATGATGTGGCAAACTCGACAAGAACTAAACTATGCGCTCGGGACAATGGAAGTTTAGGTTTGTTGAAAACCTATATCATCATCATGACTCCGATGACAAAGCGTGAAGATGCATCGATAATGATCGCGGATCCTGACAAAAGAAAAGAAGATCATAGGGGGGATAGCTTACCCTCGATCACCAGGCTTCATCTGATACCAACCCAGCAACTGAATGTCTCGCTTGACATTGCGACAAAGTGTATCGGTGGGCTGAGAATGCAGGTATCCTTCCGCCTGGAGGCGCTTAACCGGGGAATCAGCAGCGAAGGAGTAGATGCGAATCTTGAGTCCAACGATATCTCCAAAGACAGAGAAGTTGTTGTGGCCGTAGAGATTCTCGAGTCCAGCACGCAGAGTCTCGAGACTCTTGATGAGGGTTGGGTTCAGGCTGACCTCAACGAAAGGGCGAGGCTGAGGCTGAGGCTTTTCGGGGGCCTGGTTAGTTGCATCGCCGGTTGCGATGATGAAGGGGTTACGAACTCTTTTGTCTTGGGTGTAGGTAGCGCTCTGCGCTGGCTGGTTGGGGAATTGAGGAAACATCGTGGACTGTTGTCAGAGCGCGTGTGTTGGGAGATCGAAGGAAGGAAGGAACGAGGTGAGAGACAGGCGAAATATAAATACATAGGTCGAGGTTTGCTCAAAGAAGATTTATGCGGCGATTTTAGTGTCTGTGTGGCAGGAACAAAAGTTGTTACCTGCCTGCGCAAGGCAACAAGGGTGGTGAAGAGTGAACAGTGGTGGAAGGTGCGTGACACTGACAAGGCGGGACGGCCCGTTGGATGCAGCTGTGCCGGTGAAGAGATAGGCAGATAAGTGAAACGAATTCTTTGTTCTAGTGTTTCTGTTAAATTGCGTAGCCTTTGGTATCGTTTCAGGCATGAATGCTTTGACTCATTGCAGCTGGCTGACAGATGTCAAACTTTGAGTCTAAGATTGAAAAGCTAAGTCCACCACCCAGTGAAATATAGATATGCAATGGTGAAAATTTCAGGGAATCATTGCAAAGTTCGTGGTAGGTGACTAAAACAGTAAATCATATTCACAGTTGACGAGGAAATGTTTGGAAACACAACGTTGAAGGCGCATGGGAAGGGAAACAATATATATTGTGCACAGGAACAAAGGACGCGAGTGAAAGACAAGGTGCTTCTTGTATCAACACAACACGGACTAAAGATCCGTGATGAATGTTTTACTAAACAAAACAAGCTAAGAGAAGAAATAAAGCCAACTTCTTGAAATCAGTCGCGTTCTGAGCGACCAACATGAGTGATACTAGTATCGAGACTCTCAGGATGAAACCACCACTCAAGCGTCCCATCCCAAGGTATTTCCTTCCAAGTCCACTCAGTCTTGCCCTTCGGAGGTTGGACCTTCACATCTCCAACATGATCCTGGATCTGAACAATCAGCCCCGGTCGCGTTCCTACAAATAGGCCTTTCGTATCCCTCGTATCAAGCGGCTCTTCGACCCAGTCAAATCGAAAACAACCCACGCTTTCCTCATGACCATCCGCGTACTGGAACAACAGTCCTGCCACCTTACCGTATTTCTCCTCGTCCAAACGGCTGTTGTTAAAGTCGAAATGCCGAAGTATACCTTCATCTTTCGCATTCCTGCTTCTGCAGACGGTAACGCTGGTGACGTTCTCCAAAGAGGCTGAGGAGTAGTGCAGTGCGTAGAGAGGGTTACAATTTGGAACGCGACCGAGACAAGCTTGTACCGGTGGTGACTTTTGTGCGGTACCCGACAGTTTGGGTGCCGCGAAAAGAGGAATTCCGTGGGTCGGCAGAGCGACGAAGATTGTCATGGGAGCATGAATCTCGGTTTCTGATACTAAATGCCATTTACGTGTGGCAGAATTAGGCGGGCAGAACCCATGATCTGGATTATATCCCGCTAGTATGGTCCGGCCCTTGCTAGTGACAAGCTGTAAAGAAATTAGCATAGTGAGATGATAGCCTAGCTGGGGAAATCTTTTACTGCAAGGGCCATATCGCTAGGTCTCTTGTTTCTTGCCATGCCCTTGTAAGTTTGTGTGCCCCAAGGCGTAGATATGTGATACTGGAAACGGTCCGTCGGATATGGAAGTTCTTCAATGGTATCGTACTGGATGCAATCACGTAGCCAGACCTGCTTCACGTATTCGTCCTGTGCGATTGGATGGTACGTCCACTTCGAGTTACCCATTTCTTCATATTTAAAGCGTTCCCTGCTGGTGAGACCGCCGCCTCTGTCGCATTCATCAGTATCCCTGTGTGCCTGGATAGCATCCATTTCAGTGCCAGCCCAACAGATCGAGTAGCCTCTGGTATCTGGTTCGTTGAAAGTCACAGGCCTCATCCTTGCCACAACTTCACCTTCGCCCCAGCCAGGGAAAAAGAGGGCCAGAGGTGTCGGTAAAACCGGGCTTGGCCAAAATACTGGGGTTGTCCAGTATCTTGGTCTTTGAGCGGACGGCCCTTCTACCCTGTTACGCAGTCTGTAACCCTGCTGTCGGTTAGACAGTGTACGAGGCTTTTGCTTCCTCATTAAGACTTACATCTCCTGTGAAATGATCTCCCATGACATGGAGGGGATGGCCCTTAACAGTCACGGTTTGCCAGTAGGCAGGATGGTAGTCGTCAAGTATGGCCCGACCTGGGTCTGTTAGGACTTGTCTGATACCGAGATAGTCGCTCGATATGTACAAGGTTTTGTCCGCTCTGAAGTCTTTACAGACGGGACGGGCCGTGGTAGTAGTTGAAAAGTTGGATAAAGAGGTCACGTATTCCACGCCATCGATCGTGGTATATGTTGCCCATATTGGAAGTGTAAAGTCAATGAACAAGCACGGCTGTTGGCGTTTAAAAGACATCTCTGCCAGGGTGTATAGCTTGATCAGGTCATCGTCATCGGAAACCATTTTCCAAAGCTCAAGCGGTAGTTTGCCGAAGGTTTCACGAAGGGAGTTCTCAATCAGGTTCCGAATACAATCCCTTCGTCGACGTTGATGTTCCTTGGTTGGCTGGTAAGAATATTCCGTACAATGTCGATATTGGTTGAGTGGGCTTCCAAGACGAGTAGCCATGCGAGCGCAACCAGCATGGATAGCCACCGCAAGACCGTTGAGATGTTTGCAAGAGTGGTTCACGCAGTCCTTGAATGCTATGTCAGAATTGTACATAAATGTACCTGTATGGCAGAGACGGAATGCTGTCGATACGCGATCATCTGGTGTGACTATTATACAACTTAGTACATAACAAGATGTAGGATAGGGACCAATTACCTGCCAGGACATCTTCCTCCCTTCTCTCGATAGGGAAGAGACATGCTCGACAGCGACTCATGTCGAGACATAATAACGTGGGGCTATAACTATCCGTCAGCGGTAGAGGGCTATCATTATTCCTCAGTGGTAGAAGAGAGTAGTCCCCGTTAGCGAACGGGAGTCCATTACTAAGGACGGACATGGTGACGGAGAAATTGATTTGGTACCAACAAAGAAGAAAGGTTGTCCTTTTTGTGTTGAGCGTGACCAACAGCATGTCTAAGACATAAGCTGACTGGGCGTTGATGAGTAGCCAACCATAAGCTTGCATCTGACAACGAGCCAATGTGCGATTGAAGAAGAAAGTAACTTTTAGGCTATTGTGATGCAAACGAATGAAACAATCTGATCATTATGTGTTGATATCTGGGCATTGCCCTAACTAAACCTTGATGTTGAGATCTCTCGTCCTTCTCTATACATAGTATCTGCATCCAGATCTAGACAGATACAAGGAGAGCTTATTGTACACCGCGTCATAGACCCAATTGGGCGAATCAAAAGATCTGAAGTACGGCTTGGTATCGTTTTATTTGCTTTCCTATAAGTTGAAATAAATACTACCTACCTAGGCAATATAAGAGAGGAAGCCATACCTCGATACCTACCATTACCGCACATAGTGTGTTATTGCGCCCACGATCTTTCCATCTTCTCGATCAAGTGCTCACAAAGCAAAGTCCGATTGTCTAATGGACTGTTGCGTACCTAGTCTTAGGTAGTATGTTAGTTGCAATCGCATCCGTAAATAGGACTGACCTCTAGGACACCTCACAAAGGTCGGGGGCGCCAGTGGATACCAAAGACCCCTGTATCCGTAAAATGACTACAATTTCCACCGGTCCCTTGGCGACCTAGATGAAACAGGTGTTGCCGCGTCATTGATTACCTAGGTATAGTAGGTTCAGCGTCTGATCTTCTCCTAGCAGTTACAAGTGAAGTTGTTGTGGAAACATTAGCAAATATATCCCCATTAATCAGATTGATATAAATATACATTGTTTCTTCATTACTTTCTCCTTCTTCTCCTTTTACCTCTCAACTACCTTCTCTCTTTATGCCATGTCGCAAATCATTTGCTGCTGTCTTTGCGGGATAGAAATTGCCACTGATGGCCATCCTGACAACCCCTCGATATGGCAACGCTACTTCCATACCGTATATACTCGTGCTAAAACTATTGATGCTAAATGGTGGTGACTGCCGAGTCATTGATCTTGAGGCTGGCAATCACACTATTGTTGGGTTTTGGGCAACCATGACAAGCCAAATGGGCTTTGGAGAAGTGAGACCTGTCTTCCGCTAACCTTCTATTGCATCGTTGGGATTTGAGCTGAACAGTACATACCGTCAACCTGCTATAATATTTGGGGCTTGTGATGACCCTAGCCCGAATATGCTGTTTAGATACATAAGTAATTTTAACCTTCGTGCTTTCTATCCACCATAATGGTCGGGAATAGCAACGGATCATCCATCAACCGTTCCATATGTTCCGTTCTGATATGCACGGAAATGTCGACACCATTATCAGTCCAATACTTCGTAGCAGGTCCCGGTGCTTCCTTAACCGCAATATTACCATCCATATCTGGCAAAACACTTTCAACGTACGAACACGTAGATGCAAACCCAAAATCGACACCGTAAACGTTTGCACGTGCCCATGTCGTCACCAGAATGTGCCTCTGACCCAGAAAGGCTTGCCATATTCGCTGAGGAGACTTTTCGAATGCGATACTGTGTAGATGGGCGGCCATCTTACTCGGTTCGGAAATTGCTTTGAGGGTGTTCCGGGCACGGGTGGCTAGTTCAGTCGAATTCGAAGGGTTGCAGACTTTAGAAGCTGGGTGTTCGATGTTCATCATTACAGCCGGTGAACCAAGAAACTTATCGTCGAGTCCGAAGGACGATCTGACGCCGTATACAAGGTTACAGTGGATAGGATCTGTGTCGTCTTCCAAACCCCGTGCACGGGCTATACAAGACCAAACATGAGCTATGATTGCATCGTGTTGACTGAGCTTTCCTGATGAAGTCTCGTTCGCCTTTTCCCATAGTGAAATAACCTGTTCTTCGCTTAAGTGGATAACGCAGTTCGACACAGGGGCGGTCACATCCCATTCTTCCCAAGGCATAGCGGAACCTGCTGGTTCGAGATCCGGTGTATCGAAAACCGCCGGAACTGGAGGCGCCCATGAAGGTTTTGGGCCAGGTGCCCACCAGTCATATCTGTGCATTGGCAGCAACATGGCTTGTTGTATCAGCTTTTGGTCGGGTTGTTCAGCGTTGATATCTCCGGCGGCATGGTTGTCAATAAGAGCCGGATCGAAAACGGACGTTGACCCAGGGACAGGGTTTCCGAGGAGCATAGACTGGCTGACAGAAGCCCAGTCTTTGAGAAGAGACATAACAGCCGTGGTATCGGCAAGAGGATGTATCTCTTTCAAAGCCAAGACAAAACCACCACATGCTAACTCGGTAATCTGGATCGCAAGAAGAGGATATAGACGGCCGTTTTCATCTTTGATAGCATGGTTTAACAGCCGTGATGTCGGCACGGACGGCATAAACTGCTTGAACACAGCAGAGTCGCAAAGCCAGGCAGGGTGTTTAGAAACTCTGTCCTCGGGATATAAAGACCGTAGCGTAGAAGAACTCCTAGCATGGACGAACTCGACACCTGGGTCGTTTCCAGTTCCATAATGAGCATAAATCCTTCTAAAGCGTCGTGCATGGGGAGGGAAATGCGCAACTTCCGGCGGAACAGACCCGTCCGTAGCTTCGATGGCTTTCAGATGGCCGCACAACTGGGGATAAGACTCAAGAGTAATAGCCAAAGATTCGCGTAAGTGATGAGCTAAATTGATGTCCTGACGAATTGGCTTTTCGTAAAGCCATATTGCGCTTGCGTCGGAGAAGTTGGCGGTTGTGCTGTCGAGAAGGGATAGCGGGATGGCTTTTTCTTCACATTTTGTGGTTAAGCGTGTTGAGTCAATGATTGATATAGACATGGCTGCGTTAACAAAAACAGATTAGAGAGTTCAAGGTTTGTTGCTGTGAAGGATAGAGGCCAGATATGATCATGTCATTTATATCGAATATCCAGGCCAGATAGTCTTCGGCTCGGAGATGCCCCACAATGTCAGAAAGATCTTGCAAGGGCCCATGATATTCCTTCAGTCCTCTTCGGGAATAATGCATTTCGGCGAGCTCAATTCAGTAATCGACTCAGTATGACTCAGAGGAAACAAGATCAATTCTATGTGTAACAGGAGTTTTGTGTCGCTCAGTCTTGCTCAGTTCTTAAATCTGTGGTTATTTAATTGTGTTGATTTGAACTGTGCGACTTGATGACTGAGCTTCAAAAACCTTAAATAGATAAATAGCTCAGTTCTTAAGCCATGAAACAAAGTTGCGCAACGAATGAACAGTCGCGACATCATATCCCTTGAACAGCCCTTCCACTGTCTCTTTCGGATGGTCTTCGATCCTGCAAGTTTTCCCACGTGACTTATCACTAGAATCAGATCGCCAGCGCTTCAAATCTGCAACACTCTCACATTCATCCTTTGGATCAAGCAGAACGGGGTTCCAGCCCGCATTCGCTGACCCGACCACATCCTTTGAATAGTCATCACCAACGTAGACTTTCTGCCACTTCTCAGCTTCTGATCTGGCTTCGTTCAAACTTCTTCCGTTTCGTGTGCTGATTATTTGAGCGAGCATGGATTCTGCGGCGTTAAAGATTTTCTTGTCCGGTTTTTCGACTCCGACGTCGTAGGACATGCAGTGAAAGTCAATGTCAAAAGTTCTACTCTTGATCTTACTTAGGTCAGAGTCCGTGCCGTAGCGAAGAGGGCTGACGTTAAGACCCAGAGATGAGAGAATGCTGGGAATACGATCATCGGAATTGGTCACGACACCAACAACAAGCTGATCATAATGTCGAGATGAGTTGCTCTTCAATCCCTTCAAAGCTTCTATAAGACCCTCTTCAGTTTCATAGCCTTCTCTTGAAGCAAAGCGATGCAGTAGCTTTGGCGCAAGGTCCTGGGGAAGAGATTGACCTTTCGGGATCAAAGGCGTGAAAGTATCATGAATAACCTGCGAACATTAGCACCGCACAATACCAATGATAAGAACAACACACATTTGTCCACCATTTAGTAGCGCCAAGACCAGTCTCTTTGCCAAAGTTCGGATTCTTCTTAGATTCCTGCTTGATAGTCGATATCAAAGTGGATTGCAGCTCTTCATCGCTAAAATCAGTAAGACCGCATTGCCGTGCGACTTGGGCGTATTGTTGCGCGACTGGCTGAACAGGTCGTATTAGAGTCCCGAAGGCGTCGAAACATAGAAGGAGATTTCGTTTTGACATGATTGATGGTGATTGTCGAAGAGTTGAGTTGTGTTGTTCGATGACTGTCGCGTTTTAAGATTCTCCACAGTGCTAAATGATTACGTCATCTGGATAACCTCTAAGTCGACACGAGGGATCCTGTTCCTACAAAATGTCAAGGAGTGCTTCTGTAAGTTAAGATTAGGTAGTCTACTGTTGAGTTTCGCCAGTCTTCAGGAATCACATGTGCAAGTGGTCAGGTAAAGCTCCCGAAGTTGTGTCTATTCAGGCCGTGTGGCCGAGTCCAAGGGAAATTTACATACTCATGAGTCTCGAGCCTTTATGGCTACAGCATGACTCCATTCCACCTTTCCAATTCCAAGTCCTATTTAAGTCCTTTGCTCCCAAACTCGAGTGCGGGCCATCTCAAATCAATTTAAAAGCCCGTGTGGGCTCCCCTTGTCCAGCGAGAGTCCAATTCTTTCCTTTCCAAACTCCAAAGCGCCAACAGAAAATGCGGGTGGTTCACCAGCTTAGTTCTTAGGCTGGACAAGGTACTGGCGCATACCAGAAGAGGGAGACTTGCCGAGAGTCATGATCTTGAGACCCTGCTTGTTGGTGATGTCGTGAATCTCCTCCTCACCGCGCTTCCAAGATGGGAACATGACATACTTGGTTCCCTTCTTGACAACGTAGCCGCCGTAACGCTGGCAGACCATCTCCTTGAGAGCGGTGACCTCGAAGAAGTGCATAGTGTTGATGAGCTTAGACTCATAGGCCCAAGCGGTCTTGGGGTCGGTGGCGATGCCAGCGTGCTTCTGAATGCCGGATAGGTAAGTAGTGAAGAAGTCGTGGTAAGCGGCAGTACCGTATGCCTTGTGGGTACTGGCACTCTGGCCGGCAGAGGGGCCGTCTTGGCCGACGATGAGACGGTCGAAACAGGAGAGATGGGCCTTGACCTCGAGGCAGCGGTCGACGCACATCTGATCGGGTGCGTTGTAGAGGATCGAGCCGAGGGATAGGAAGATACGGTTACCAGTGATCTGCTTGTAGAAGCGATCACCCTGGGAGAAGTCTCCCCAGAGGCCGATGCAGGTAACGCCGGAATATCGGTCGGCAGCGCGGTTGATGTGGTCGGTCAGGGAGCCCTCGTTGATATCGAGGGCGACATAAGTGACCTTCTTGCCCTGGTTAAGGAAAGCCTGGACATACGGCTCGAACTTTGGGCTGTTTGCAGCACCAAGGTCAATGATGACATTGTTAGTCTCGGGCATCTTGGAGACAACGTTACCGGCGGTGGCGGCGATGATGGACATTTCGTCGGATGTCTGGTAGGAAGTGCCAGCGATCACGTTCCATTTTTCCATACCATGAGTATACGCCAGTTCCTTGGGGAAGTACCCCTGGCCACGGAAAGCGTCCGGGAGCTGACGATCGAAGGTGAGATCGAGGGTGGAACCACCGATGTCGATAATGGTTCGGTTGGCCTGGGGCCACGAGGTGGGAGCAGATGAAGACATTTTCATATATATCAAAGAGGTAAGGTGATGTGGGTAGAGTTGTAAAGAGTATGAAGATAGTTGTTAATAATGGTGGATAGCTAATAGCTGCAATGTGTGTGTGAGTGTGTTATAGAGAGGGGAGAGGAAAGTTGTCAGGAAGCAGACGAGTGAGGCATCTTATACGAGAGATCTTGTGAGGTCCATTTCGTCTGTTCTAGCAGTGACAAAGCTGTCCGGGCTGGCGAACTGGCACTGGCATGGCACAAAGATATTGTTCGCAGGTTTCCCATTGGATGTTCGAAATTCTTGTCAGGGCCATGGCCATGGCGTCTGTTCCATGACCACACTACCAGACGAGACCCGCAATCTGGCACTGACAGGGCACAGCGCTACTGTTCGCTCGTTTCCTTTCAGATGCTCCATAGTATCAAGAATTCCGTGGCGCCTGGCAAGGGGGAGACAGGCTGGCGAACACGTCGGATGGTCGTCTTTGTGAGTCCCAAACCGATGCCAATGACATAGCAAAGCCTTGACTATGGTCAGGTTCTAGTATAATGAGGCGGTAGCGTTTGACGCCTTTCATCTCATGATGAAGACTTTCCTTGCGTACAATTAGTACTCCTGGCTCTGATGTGTGCTTTGACGTTGGGGTGTTCAGCACCTGGCTACTTTGTGTTCGCGACAGGATTTCACTCACTATTCTTAATCCGACTACCATCTTCAAGTTATATATGGATGCAATTTGATACAAGCTGTATATAATAGCAATATGAAAGCTACAGACAAAAATTTAAAAGGTTCATTGATTCTTTTATAGCCCACTGGGTAGCTGGACGTCCAGAAGGTTCCTCATGTTTGCTCTGTAGGCAATATTCATCGAAGGACAGATAAAAATAGTGCAAAATATTTATTGACTATCAGATACAAACGTCGAAAACCGAAGAAAACAGCAGATCTGGTATGGACAAAAGGTCTACCTAATACTCTAACAAAGGATTTCTTGACAATGGAATCAAAAGTTAATGGATGTTGAGATGAAGTACCCACTCCAGGGGGCTTCAACCAATCACATAATTTTCTTTCTGGGAATTTCGCATGTCCTAGCTAGACCCTCAGCTTATGCCTGAAAATGGGGTCAAGTCCAATTGATGGTCGGAGACATGTTGACTTGATGCATTTGGATCCCCTTAATTCGGATCTGAGCCGATGAAAGACCCACCGTCATCTGGAGACTACTGTATTGGCATATCATGGGCAAAAAGACAAGCTTCTGCTTAATCTTTGGAAACGGAGCTATTGGCCGTTGGATAAAACGGGCGATCTTTAGGTGCGCTTGGCAACATCAGGTTGTGCAGGGTAACTTCAATCGTCCACCAGTAACATCGAACTTGGCATCTGAAAGAGACTTTGAGGCTGTAAAGTTCATGATGCGGCTGATACCGACGTTATTCGGGATCGAAATGCTCTGCAAGTGCCGAGTCAATCTTGCTGAGTCAATCATCGTGGTGTCATCAATCCTGTAGGTTTGGAACAGTGGGTGAGGCCTCTGCACGATACTTGATTCAACCAAGTATTCTCGGGATATGGTCCTAACAGTTACACACCCACATCACCACCACATCTGATAGTAGGCCATCGCCATACCCAAAGACTCGTCAGTGAACATGCAAGCCTTGTGGCTGAGCAAAGAGTTAATTGAGCTCACGCCACAGGTTCTGAAGTCATGGAGTAGTCATTGCGCGTTAGTGGCAGCTCCCAAGACGTGATCGGCGGTGGCTGAAAGATTCCAAGTTGCGACCGGGTAGAATGATATCATCACCGTCATATTGCACCACAGAATCCCACAAGAATAAGCCTGATTTACTCAAGACCCGACCATTAATCGTATTTTCTTATTGTAATCCATTTCATTTCAGTTCATTCATACCAATTGACACCAAAATGCAGGACGATCACAAAGATAAAGAGAAGCGCTCAAAATGGAAGATCTTTAGCTCTTCAAAAGACAAAGACAAGGACAAGGAGCACCTCAAAGAGAAGCGAAAAAGCCAGGACATTCACCTACCACCTCCACCCGTCAATGAAGCAGCTGAGACTTCGGGTGATTCAACATATGGAAGCAGCGAACCGAATAACTCGCTTACCACAGAGGGTGATCTGAGTAACACGAGAAGCAATGTCAACGTCGGTAATGGTAGTGGTAATGGTAGTGGATTGAGCCCTGGAAAGACGCCAGACACTACAACGCCTACGCCAGGACCAAGTCACAATCCCAATTCCAACACCAACTCGGGGCCAGAATCATGGACCAGTCCTACTATTAAAAGAGAAACTCATACCAATCCAAATACTGGGCAGACGATAACGACTACTACCACCACGACGACAACCACAACAACTGTCACGAACTCGAATGGTACGACGCAGACTATTGAGGAGCCGAGGCCTGTTGCTGAGATGCCCACTGTCGCAAACCAAGAGGTCACACCAACTTCCCCGCTGCCACCAACACAGGAACAACCGCCACAGCACCAACCGCCTCAGCCTCCAGGGCCACCTCCAGGACAACAATTACAACCACCTCCAATTCCTTCTCAATCCCAATTCGAACCACCATCAGGCGAGCCATCACCAATCACCCCAACAGCCCGTCGCAAGAGTTTCGAAACGCCAGGCAAACGAATTATCCCTCCCCGCGACCCAGTTCCCTCAATTACCCCCTCAGTCGCACCTTCAATCGCAGACAGCAGCAATTCCCCCGCGATTCCAGAGCGCAATGTTAGACGATCAGCCGAATTCGTCCCCGCGCCGTTGCAGATCGGCCAGGGCGCATTCCCGCCGCCTCCACCTCCGCAGGAGAATAAACCCTTCAATTATTCCCGGCCTGTTAGCAAATCCACCTTTGCGAACTTGAAGACTGCTGCTGCAGGTATCCACGTAAGTTACATCGTACATTTACAAGATTAATTGACACTCATTTACATTCAGGGCGCTGGCGAAACACTCCGTGGAACACTAAATTCGAGCTTCGACAGAGCTCTCGGCGCTGGCCCGGCGGCAATCGAAAGGAACCAAGCTACCATTGAACAAGGACGCTACGAGATCGACCAGGGCAAATTCTACCATCCCAACCAATACCGCCTACAAAGACCCCACGATGACGCCGGTCCGTCAAGCGACGCGCCGCCAATTCCCGACGCGCAGTACGACGACCCGCCGTTCAATATGGGCAACACCACGGGAAGTCCCCCTGTAACGGACAAAGATAGGGATCGTCGTAGTAGTAGACTGAGCAGTTTCTTTGGGAAGAGTTCACACAGAGCTGCGTCACAGCCTGGTGCAGATGGGATGACGCCAAGGGCCGAGAGACAGAAGTTGAAGAAGAGAAGTAGTTCAGGGCCGGGCACGCCCAAGTTGAGTGTCGTTGGAGAACGAGTTGGCGAACAGTGAGCAAGCGTTTTGTAATATTAGCTTCAATGAACAACTGGGATAAGCACACGCTGGAAATGGTTTGTTACGAGACATTTATGGACAAATAGTCATATAATTGACAAGACATGTTTTAACGCCAAAGTTTATTATTGGTATCCTAAGTATACTTCTAAAACATAAGGAAATAATTGATTGTTGTGTCTATTTTGAGACGTAGTGAGCGACATAGCCAATCTCCATGTGGTTGCCGATACCATCCTTGGTATTACCATTAGGCCAGCCAGGCTATTCACATGTCAGCAAATGTCTCAATTGATTTCAAGATTTGACTTACCCAGTCTCCACCGACGGCGACGTTGAAGATAATGAACAAGGGACTCTGGCAAAGCGTCTTCCAAGTGTTGGAGTTTCCGATCTGCGCGCCAGTCACCCTATGGAAGCTTCTACCATCTCGATACCAGGTGATGCTCTGAGATCGATAGTTGCTGCTTCGACGGTCAAACTGGACTCGCCAGACGTGGTAGTTGCTATCAGGGAGATCAATGTTGGAAGCGATACCATTGGGCTCGTTGCAGATTCCACCGGGGGATCTATCACAGTGAACAGCACCGTAGCCGATCCTTTCACCATTGATGTTCTCCATAATATCAATCTCTCCGCACTTGGGCCATTCCACACCCTTACGGATGGAATCACCAAGGAGCCAAAACGCAGGCCAGATGCCCTTCTTGCTTCTAGCCGAGTTACCACCCAGTCTAAGCTGAGCTTCAACACGAGTAATCTTCCCAGCCTTAGGGGTCAGAGTGTACTTGCTCTCGATTCTAGCAGAAGTCCAGCGTCCATTAGACCGTCTGGGGATGAGCTCAAGAGAGTTCTTGCCTGTCTTGCGGATGTTGTTTTTGTTCTTGACGTAGGCTTGGACTTCATTGTTGAAGTTCTTTTCGCGCTGGATGATGTGCCATACGTTTGTGTCTGGGTATGTGTCTTTGGAGCCCTGAAAGCCTTGGGACCAGACTCGGGAGTAACCTGAGTAGGAGGGGGGAGTTGTTGCTGCTGCTGAGGCGAGCAGGTAGGTGATGATGATTGTGAAAGATAACATGATTGGGGATGTAAGGGAATGCTTGCGGTGTTTCCGCGTGGGATGGAAGCAGATAAAGAAGTGCTGGGCACTTTGTAAAGGAGAGTTGAAAAGAGATGAGAAGTTAACTACCTATGATTGATGCCTACCTTCCTCAAGAGCGAGACTGAGGAGCAGCCCGGTTATATACACCACCAAACGGCGAGGGTTCTATCCATCTTCTCATCATCGATATTTCTCCCCTCATCCCAAGGATGCAAATATTGGTCTAGACTAACAAGTGAACAATAGCATTGAATCTGGAACATGTCTCAGCTGGTTTCAATTCCCCATTTCCATCGCACTATACCAAATGCATGAGATTCCTCGACGCCACGAATCCGAGATCTGGAATTGTGGCTGATTTATTTCGCTGCTAAGCTTTGGTCCCTGATTCCAGGGGCAAAAATGTTATCTAGATGTGGTTTAGTGAGTAGTTAAGCATACGCGCATGCAAGGAACGTGGCAAGAGGTTAATTTTTCGTGGCGTTTAATGCAAGGGCGCTGGGATGGAAATGTGAAGGGATTGAGAATGCGATTGTAAGCCACTTTTGGTGAGACTATTGAAGAGGCGTTATATCCATTGATGTAGGGTATTTCTGCTAAACCACAACCGTCCGAACGACGTAGAAGAAACCCCTCGTTCGAATGAGAACCAGCGAAACGACGATGATGGTAACCAAGATAAAGACAAAAAGAATTATCAACCATGGATTCGAAAAGAGTCTTCCAATAAGCATGGCAAGTAACATCCAGAGTGCAATCCCCATCATCTCCCTATCAGAAAACTCCGACGCGTGCACACCAGCAAGATACCCACCACCTTCATAATTCATCATAGCGACGGTCAAAATCAGACTTGCAAATATGAGTAGCATGTCTACGGCCAGTATACCACTGGTCCATAGTGCCCAGGCGTGGCCTTCTGCTGCTGCTATAGCCACAGAGAAAAGGTTGATGAAAATTGATGTGATGAGGAAGGCGACTAGGACCGCACCAAGTGTCTTGGGAGTTTTATGATCGATTGGCTTGTCAATTGATTCTTTGCACTTTTCGAGTGTTGAGGAGGAATTTGCTTTGTCGAGATCTTGGAGAACGGCTTGGGCGAGGTTGAATGTGGGTGGGAATTTGCGCTTGCATGATGTGTCACCATCTGTGACCCTACAGACTCCTAAAAATATGTTAATGATTATCCTTGTCGTCACAATGAGGTGGCTCTACCTGATGCACCGAACTTGTACCAGTCGGGTATGATATCAGCCGTGGCTTCCTCGCACTCCTCACCCCAGATGAGACCGATGGTTGATCGTGGCCATTGGACAAGAGCATAATTCTTCTCAGCCGCGCTTCGACATCCTGCTAGTACACAGATTGAAAGGGCGATAAGTCCTAAGGATGAGTTGTTAGTAAACCAAGGGTTGTGAATATTGAGATGATTAGCGTACCCAAGTTCCAAAAGACAAGCCAAAGTATGCTTTTCATTGTTTCTTTTTCGTATTCAACGGTCTAGATCAGCCTTGTGGACACGCCCAGAACTGTTAAACTACTAGTCCAAGAGACCAAGCACCCTTTTTGTACAAATGTCCTCAACATCCCCTACAACGATCTTCCACAACGAGGAACAGGGTCTAATTCCGAGTGTCACTCTGAAGCGCCGCCAAGCCAACACCCGAAAAACACACCAGTCAACGCATTATCTTCTGACGATCTTCTCTTCATGTTTTCAGCTTTAATTTCATCCTTGCATACACGAAGGGTCGAAATAACGGTTTGACCCCTGTCAGCTGAACTCACTGGTCAGCTGTGAGTGGTCAGACACGAAGGGCACAGCGGAAAGGCGTTTTTAGCTTGGGCGGCTATGTTACAGAGGGACGAAAAGAGGATACACAAGGGCGGAATTTGTTCCTGGACCCTTGTTGATGTAACTGCCGATGTCATGGGGATTAAGCTTGGAGGGAAGCTTATCTTTGTGCGGGAGCGAGAGACGAGTCATTGCTGTGCATAAATAACAGCCAGGGCATGTCAGTACTGATGCACAATAATTGTTCAAGTGAAGAGTGATGGAAAATAGACCCGGCAGGCAAATCAACCCTGGAGACTGGAATTTCAACATTCTGCCTCAACTATCTCTAACCTTCAACAAAACTTCGGATGATAGGCAATAATCTTAGGAATTTGTTTTCAATTCATTTGGTCAATGTGACCATTATTCTATATCATCCATAACACATTTCTATATCATAATCCTTTTTTATCCAATCCTTCACATATTAATCTACAGCTCAGGAGCACCGTAAGGGTAAACAACCTGAGTGACAGCAGGCCACTTGTAGAGCTTATGCTCAGTATCAGCACCAGCCTTGGCATAGTACTGCATAACATCGTTCCACAAGCTATCAGTGTTCTCCTGCTTGCTCAGATCAACAGGCTCCTGCTCGTTGGCAATCTGGCAGATCTGAACACCAGCGGCAGCAAATCGCTTAAGAACATCGTCGTGGTCGAAGCACTGCTCCATGGTTCCGGTGATCTGCTCTTTCTTGAGAGTCTCGGGGAATCGAGGCTCCTGGGCACTGGCGCGACCAAGACCGACACCGTCGATGATATCGAGGGAGTCAACCATGGCCTTGACGGTCTTGAAACCACCAGTAGAGAAAACCTTCATGTCGCGCTTAAGAGCCTTGACGATCTCCTCAGCCTGAGTAAGGAAGTAGTTCTCTCGCTTGCGGTTCTCTTCCTTGATGTGAGCGAAAGCAAACTTCTCATAGTTTCCACCGGAAAGCTCAAGGAAGTCAACCTTGGCCTTCTCAAGCTCGACAGCAAGAGCCTTGGCATCCTCGACGTCGACGCCGCCGGGGGTGTACTCAACAGCGTTGGCCTTGATACCGACGATGAACTTGGGGCTCACGCGACGCTTGATCTCGGCGATGACCTCGAGGACAAGGCGCATTCGGTTCTCGCGGCTGCCGCCGTACTCGTCTGTGCGCTTGTTGGTGCGGGGAGAAAGGAACTGGGCGAGGAGATAACCGTGAGCGCCGTGGAGCTCGATACCGTCGAAACCAGCCTTCTCGAGGAACTCAGCGGCGTGGGCGAAGCCGTTGATAACGTTGGCGATATCTTCCTTGGTAGCAGGTCGAGGAACACCGTATGTCTTTCCAGGTGAGCTGCTGACGAGCTGAACGTCAGAAGCACTGATAGGATTGGGCTGAATCCACTCCTCGACCTGACGACCAGCATGCGAGACCTGAGCGATCAAAAGGTTACCGGTCTTCTTGGCCTCAGTAGCCAACTCCTTAAAACCGTCAAAACGACGACCCTCGAAAGGCTCCTCAGCGGGAATGGTAAGGTTACCAGGGGCCTCGAGGTTCATTCCATCGATGATAACGTTGCTAGTAAGAATAGAGCCCCAGCCACCGGCGCCCCAGTTTCTGTAAAGGTTGAGGAGCTCGGGTGTGACGTATCCTCGGGCTGAGACATCGTTGGCGTCCCATGTGGCAAGCTTCTCAGACATGGCAGCCTTGAGGAAGCGGTTGGGAGCTTTTTGGCCGGCAAAGACATATTCGAGAGGTTCCAGGAGGCGAGAAGGGTCGACGACCTCGGTACCATATCTTGTAGGGGCCATATTGAAATATTATGTATAATGCAAACTTTGTAAATTTGTATAAAAGGGTATCAATGAGTATGCCGAGACAAGAAAACAGGTGATATAATGTTCTTATATAGAAGTCTTGACTAATCTAATCCTTGCAAATTTTCAAACCGCCCTTACGAAGCCTTAACGAACAGACCAGTATCGCGAGGATCCACTTGCGGAGTTTTAAACCTCGGTTCACGAATCATCCGCTTTAGTTCTACGGAGAAGTTACTTATTTTAGACATAGCGATAGGAAAAAAGAGATCCATAACGTTGCTGAACCGTGCGATTGAATTTGTAAGCCGATCGTCGTGGAATTCCTATGGAAGATAGCGAAAGATCGGCACGGTAGATGGCTTTGCCCGTACGAGCCGTACGAAGTGAACCCTTGCGACAGGTTCATGCATCGCAATCCTACCATCTTTTATCATGCTGTTGGCTTATAATTCTCCGACTACAATGACTGCATTTCAATTCGGCTTAATGGTTAGGCCGGACCAAGCATGAATTCTGAAGCATTGACGACGCATTGGTGAATTTATACCGCTTGTTCTTCACCGCCCTGTACATGTCTCCGACAAGTTTTGGATTGAACTCTTATTATATGGAAAAATACGAGTATAGAAATGGCGGCATTGGAACAAATCTTGGGCATCGAGCGTGTCTCATCCGTGAAGGAAAGATTTATCCCCCCAGAAATTGTTTTGGCCCAGTTCCCAGTTACGGCTATATGGAATCGCGGTTGTGTTGAGACTCTGTCAGTTATTTGAATACAGCGCTTACTATATATACCAATGCATCTCTTTGTGCCTCATCCCTCTGTCGACTTGATGTTAGAAATCTATAGTAGGTATGTCAAGAGCGAGGATTGATGCAGCTTCTGATTGGCAAGTGGCCGCGCGCTTCCAAGGCTGCCACCTTGCCTAGAAAGGCTACAGATCTTACTCGCTTAAGAACATCGTAAAAAAATACTCATACTTGGCTCGTACAATGTCCAAACTCTGCCCCGATTGCGAATACATACTTCGCGCCGTTGATCAACTCTTTACTTCGGGGCGGATCAATGATTTCGTTGGTGAATGCTATGTCTCAAATCCGTTCGCCGGTGGAGTTGGAGGATGGACGAAAGCTGCAAAAGAAGGGACTTGCGACCTCTGCGTCATTACTTATTTTCATCCTGAATATGAGCTGATGACCAAGATTCTAAGCGACATATCTCAAGATGCCGAATTGACGTGGCTGCTCGACTGGCACTTGGGAGACTGGGTCCAACTATCGTTGAAGTGCGAGACAGGTCAATACGTTGGCATTGAGGTTTGTTTCCAGCGCAAGTCGATGACAGATGAAGAAGGTAGTGATGCACTCGCGAAAATTACCAATTTACACTGACGTATTTTCCAACTTCAGTAATCCAGCTGAAAGCGTTGGGTGGTGAGAAGGGCAGTTCAACGTGGGACCCAAGGACTGCAAAGACGATACGTGACTGGCTACACGAATGTATCTCATCACACCACGACTGCAATAGCCCCTCAAGATTTTCACTTCCCATGCGCCTTCTGGACGTGAGTCCATCTGGAACCAGGGCTGCAGTCCCCGTTACAGTCGACGATATCAACAATCTGTCGATTGATGCCTTGCCCCAAGTCAATCTTTGCTCGACTAACGACCTCCCAAGTGACACCGAATATCTGACATTGAGTCATTGCTGGGGCACAGGAGTCTCTATCAAACTCTCAAACAAGCTACTGGGTACATATGAGAACCAGATACCATTGGAGGATCTGCTAATCCCTGAGGCGAAAGTATTCAGGGACGCAATCTGGATTACTAGATCTTTGGGATATCGTTACTTGTGGATAGATGCACTATGCATCAACCAAGACGATCAAGATGAGAAATCGGTCGAGATCTCTCGCATGGACCAGATCTTTAGTGGAGCAGAAGCCAATCTATCTGCGGCATCAGCGTCAACCGGCGCCGACGGGATGATCTTCGACCGGAAGCACAGTTTATATCAGTTGTTTCTTTGTGAATGGAAGACATTGGATAAGACTCATGACGGAAAGATTCAGGAAAGGAAAGACTACTTGGTGGTACATGTACCAAGGGAGAATATCCCCAAGGAACCAGTCAACAGACGGGCATGGGTTTTCCAGGAGCGGATTCTGGCGCCACGGGTGATCCACTTTTGCAACAACACAATACATCGCGAGTGCAGTCGAGAAGACATTACGGAGCTGTACGACTACTCCCCCTGGATTATTGTAGAAAAAGGTGTTGGCAGTTCCCATATCAAGTACGCACCATATGATGATATGGAAGGGTTTGACGACACGAAGATCGAAAAGAAAGATTGGTGCTATCGGTTCCGGGGTCTCGTGCAGCGCTATTCGCCCACCTTTCTCACGTTTCCTCAAGATCGGCTGGCATCGTTCGCTGGTATCGCGAAGAGTACCAGTAGCCATGGGGGTCTAAGTGAGAAGGAGTACTTTGCAGGTTTATGGGAGCCTGATCTACCGAGGGCGCTACTGTGGCATGCTAGGAACCACTTCGGAGAGAGAAAATGGGATCCTGAACACGTTGGCTATATTAGCCCCTCTTGGTCTTGGGCTGGATGTGAAGCTCCCAGGATACTCTGTGGACGGGAGCATCTGGATTCGTGGGAGGACCTTGTTGTGGTGATTCACGTCTGGACAGTACCTTTGATACCCAAGGGTAGCCAGTTCGGGGCACTCAGCGACGGGGGAATGATGCTGAAGGGCAAACTTGTCGAAATGCATCGCAAGAGAATCGGTGATGCTTTCTTGATATCAGTAAGAGATGGAGATTCAAATTTTGAAAAGGAACTTTACCTTGAAGTAAGACCCTCTCAAAGCGTTGCCGAGTTTGAGAACCACTCCGAAGGGGGCTTGAAAAAGGTAAACATCTTGTGGGACCGGTACACGAAAGCTCGTGAGCGCCTCAACCTTCCTGCACAAACCGGGACGTTTCTGGATTTAGGTTGCTGGAATAAGGTCGAGCCAGAGGTGTTATATTTCTTGCCCATTGGCCAAGGTCCTACGATAGGCTTATACGGAAAGGAGGATAGTCTCACAATGGAGGGGTTGGTCCTGTCTCGTGATGATACTACTGACAGGTTTAGGCGAGTTGGTACTTTCGAAACGTGCCCTCCTTATCCTGCTGGGGCCAATAGCGAGTTGAGGCTACGATTGTCAAAAGTTCCTGAAACGGAGTTGACCATCGTTTGATAGTTTCAAGATCAAATTAGCACATAGCGCATGATTTAATCATCTTTCCTTCCAAATAGAGCGAAGAGAACAATTGTTGATCGAGAAATATCTTCACCATAACGCTCATCAAGTATAATCATATGTCTGCAGAATAATTAAACATTACATTACTGGAGGCCGGATATTTGATATCATCATGGAAGACACATGCTGACTCCCTCAAACACAATCCCCATTCCTAGCCTGTTCAGGTTTCTTGGGTAGATATACTGGTAACTTGATGGGAGGTGTCCTGCTATAGGCTGGTGGCTGGGGCCCTCGAGCTCTCAATGCTGCTTTTTGACGTCTTGTGTTTCGGATACGCCAGAAATAGCAACAACCGCACGTCGTGAGGAGGATGAAGATTACTGGGACGACGACGACGATAGTAATGAAGATGGCGCCAAGGCCTGTGTCGTCGCGATCTGATGTGTTCGACATTGTCTTACTGGCTTTCAATTGGATATATCCAAGTGAGGAGAGGAAAAGTGATGTGTGTATCGAATGGGATTCACGCTACTCTTATCATTAACATATTGGCTTCTAAAAACAAACATCTGTTCGTAGAGTCCACCTACCTGCTCATGTGAATTGGTTTGTGGTGTGTCCTTGAAAGCAACCAAGTGACCTGCGTTCAATCAAGCAAATTTAAGCCTTTCACTCGCGCTCTATCATCCAGGCTGTTGATTTGCAACTTTACTCCCAGAAAGAATGATGGCAATAGACGGAATGGCGAGGCACAGGGTATTATTAACCCTATTATCTGCCATCGCCTTGGCTCAGGTGCGTGGTCTTGTGGCTGAGCTTGACAAGGGTAACATAGGCTGAAATCAACGTCCAGGGTCAGTAAGCTTAATACGTACAAGGATTTCATATCTGAATCTGCTAAGCCTCGTCAGGCTGAGCGGCTATAATCTTCTGTAAATTCCGATCACGCTCAGCCAGAGACTCAGCAGTTGGCCTTCCATAGACCTCCTCTGTATCCTTGCAAATCTTATTCGTCCAGTTCTCCTCTTCCTCATTCTCACGTATCCCCTTGAAGCTAACTTTTCCGCCATCATCCCAGCACGCCTCCACAGTATCAGCCAAATTCCTCAAGAATGCCGAAATGCCACCTGTCCCGCCAGCGCTGTTATACGTCTTGAACGGACCAGCTACAGCCCACCTTGGTGCTATGCTTGCCTCAACAATGGTGTCTAGGTCTTGCACTGAGACAACGTCTTCCGAAACTAGGTGACACGCTTCGCGGAATAAGGCGAATGCTAGGCGATTACCGACGAAGCCTTGAGTTTCTTTGTTGATTTTAACGGGGCGGTGACCCGAGTTGAGGGCTTTGAAATAGTGAATTGCAAAGTCTGTTATTTCGGGGGATGTGTGAGGAGATGGAACAATCTCGATAAGAGGCATTATATGAGGCTTTGGACGGGTTAGTAGAAGCGAACGCAGAGTGAGGTATTTGCTTACTGGGTTGAATGGATGAACCACGAGAACCCTGGTCTTGTCCTCTAAATCCTCAACCTGTTTTGAGGCTTGGATTCCAGATGTTGAACTCCATAAATGAGCATCAGAAGGTGCATACTTGATGACCTCAGCCCAAGTTGACTTTTTGAAATCAACACTATCGGGTCCTTGTTCCTGGACTATGGTTGCGTTTGAGACAACTTCTTTGATGGAAGAGCAAACCACAATCCGTCCATCGGACAGTAGTTGTTGAACAGATAAATCTTTATCATTGCTCTCCTTCTTGGTTGAGTCAAGGTAGACTGGAAGGATGCTTTTGATATGTTCTTTCAGATCACTCCGAACGTCGAAGAGTCTGACATTGGCGTTTGAATAGCGGAGATGCAGGGCAGCGAAGGAAATACCTATTGTGCCCAATCCAATAAGTGCAATTGTTTCCTGTTTCTTTTCTTTTGTCATTGTCGAAGGTTTAGCTGTTTGTTAAGTCTTGAGATGAAAGATGGGTATGATGTGACGTTCATTCGGTGAGAGTGTGGGGAAATGCTTGGTGGATGTACCCGAGGTGGAAGTGGAACGGTAGTGCCGGGCCGAGAATACCGTGTTGAGTTGAAGCTACATAACGCTGAACAAAAGCTGCCTCTTAAACTGCCGACCTAAACCAAGCCGTCACTGAATAACAATCTAATCAGAAAGCGATTTCGTTTTTCACAAGATCATTTATAACGATGGACATAGAACATGTATTGAGCTGTACTCTGAGTTGGGAAGTTAAATATGTCATGTGATATCATTGCTTGAGTCCTGTGCTAGAATAGAAGTGATAGTCATTATATCTGAATTCCGTTTGTCTCCTGGGTCTTTCCGTTTATCCCGTTTGCCTTCTTTACCTTGTCAGCAAAACCGTTGTCCTCACGAGCTGACTTGGCCTTTTCAGCAAGCAGTACATCCAAAGTTCTATGCGCAGAAAGGAGTGTCTCGCCGCTCGTTCCCGTATGGTAAGGTGTATTTGTAGGTCCATCAGATACGCGAACGACATAGTTCTTGGGCTGATCATCAACCACCAACCGCAGCAAATCAGGTCTCGAGTAATGCCCAACGCAATCCGTCAAGGTCTTGGCATAGTCAATCTGATCAAGATCGATGTCGCAATAAATCAGACCGTCGTAGTTGGGATCAGTGGGTTCGGTAAGCTGTCTTCCGTCTGGCCCGAAGACCGATGCACGACCTCCGCCACCGGCGAGCATGAAGCCATCTTTATCCGCGTTACCCTGACCTTCACTGTTTAATCTGGCGCCTTCTGCCGAGAGTGGCTGGTTGGTGACTAGTACATAGACTGCACCTTCAAGGGCATACATGCGACTGGCTGTAACCTCGTTGGCCTCGGAGAAGACTGAGTATGGTTCGACTGCGTTGGGCGTCCATTTGGCGTTGAACGGCCATGCAGCGATATGAACTTGTTCTCCTTGGCAGTATGTGTGGTACTTGAGAAGAGGTTGCAGGTGTTCTGAAAGCCAAGGTTAGCACGGACAAGTGGCCATGGGCTACAGAATGTGTGACTTACCCCAGCAATTAAGCATGCCAATTCTCCCCAGAGGTGTGGCCACAACGGTGGTAAGAGAGTCCCCAGTAGAGTCACCAAATATGGTTCTCTCAACATGTGTAGGCTTAGTCTTTCGACGATGAAGTAGAATATTTCCATCAGGCCCGATGAGAACCTGAGCAAGATACAAAGACGCCCCAACACGCTCACTGAACCCAAAGGATACATACATCTTTGCAGCGGCAGCAGCCTGTCGGATTTGCAGCATCTCATCCCCATGAGCAGACATACTGTTTGCCATGTACTTTTGGACGAGGGGTATGTTCTCTCTGTAAGTACCAGACCAGAGAAAGTTGGGGTAGCCTGGGATCCAGACCTCGGAGAAGGCAATCAGGGAGGCATCATTCTGGCTGGCTTCGTTGATAAGCTTGATTGACTTTTTGATGCCGGCTGCCTTGTCGAACCAGCATGGCTCAGACTGGCAAATGGCTGCTTTCCACTGACGGATGGACATTGTAAAAGATGAGGTGATGAATAGCTAATGGGAATAGTGATGAGACCAGTGTAATAGATAGGATGTCCAAAACATGTTTATATATGCCATGTGCATCACTCCGACGGCTATCTTCAAACCAGAACCCCATGTGGTGTGGCCTCATGGTCTTGTCTTAGACGCAGGGGCTTCATTTTCTCGGATAGGCATTTCCCAGTCTGCTTAGCCTGCCAAATGGCGCTACCCCGCAAAGTGCGGGTCATCCAGCTAAAGATATGCGGAGGTGAGTAGGTGTGGAAGCTTCGGATAGGCATTATCCAGAGGGTATGGGGATTTGATTATTGTCGGATATCGACTACAGACGCCGCGTAAGTAACATAAGATGGCGTCTAGCGAAACTCAATTTCCTATCATCTGAGTGGAGGTCTATCTACTGGCTAGAACATGAAAGATTGCCATTGTCGAGATAAGCTCTGCTGTACTCCAAGTGGTCTAATCCCTTACCCAACAAGCCACTCTCTGGAGACTATAGTCTGCTATTAATGTCTATGATCTACATTTGATAGACAGAAGCTTAGTGATGGATCCATGTATCATGTCGCCCCGCCAGAGAACTGTGCTTCATGAAAAAGTGTCCCGATCCAATCCTCGTACTCAAGACCCTCACCCCCCACACCCACAAAGGGAATGTCAAGATCGAACCCCCCGAGACCTTGGGGTGTCCACATAGGGATACCGGTATTCGGGTCCCAAGTCTCACCTGGCTGCACATCTTCAATAGACGGTGCCGTGTCATCAATTCCTACTGCCACCAATGCACTTTCACACACCGACCACTCTCGGGCCAGTTTCTGGATCGCTTGGAGTGCACGTTGACTCCAAGCCCACGCTGTGCTCATATCGATCAATGCTTCGACTAAAATCTTTAACGAAGCAATCGCCCGCGATTTACTTTTCGGATCAGGTGAGGTTGCCTCGAGCAGCAGAATTATAGAGGCTGTAAAGGCACAGTGGATGGATGATATGGGTATCCGACGCTTGATCGAGGTTAATATGAGTCAAAGGTTGATTGGAACCCTCTGCACTTACCAATGTGTAGTGTTTTCTATACAGTCGTAAAATGGTACTAATCATTTGAGCAGATTGGCTGCATTCGACTAGATGAGTAGATCCCTCTCTGGGATGAAATCCTCCAGGATCTGACGCATGACCCCTCACTCCGATGAAGGGCCGATGTAGAAGTATTATAGCAACATGATATTGTAGACTATGAACGTTAGGGCTATTCATCAAGTCGTTCGCGGGTGCAGTGCCAAAGAACTCACTGAAGCTGATACACATGTGGTAGAGTGGCTGATAGAGGAGACGGCACAAGTCGGAGGCAGCTCGGTAGATTGTTCTGGAACTTCATCAGCTCTACATGTGTCTTGGTTACTAGGTCTCGAATGTGGGTTCTCAGTCTCCGACTATTGGGGCGGTAGCTAGTAAAGTGTTAGCATCCAAACACCGCGCCGTGGGACTATACATACATCTCGTCAAGGGGAGATCCCGTGATCCGGAATAGTTCAATCGTGGCGCGGACATTTGAAATTATATGGCCTTTTGGGAAGTATGCTTGCTGATTGGACCAGGACTCATGCTCTGCGCTGTGTTCGAGTGAAGGAAGGGCAGCTGATATCTCATTCTCTTGTATAGTTGATGGCCGACCAAGGCCAACGTTAAATAGTCTAGAGAGTATATAGGTTAGCAATGAGATGAATGTCGTGGGGATCCAGTCCAGACCTACTTGTCAAGCACGTAGCAACTCCACCACACAGTTGCCCCAACTTCAGCTGCTTGTTCGGTGATATGGCCTGTCTCGCACCAATGGGTACGATCTAGGTGAAGTCCGAGGTTGAATGCCATCCTGGCCGCCATTCCTGAGAAGCTTGTTAGCATGAGTACAGGATTAGTGCATAGAACCATACCACAATACAGCCACCCAAGTGCTTCTTTGTCCGTAGCTATCTCGCGGAGACAGAGCAACGCCGTTGCTTGAATGGTAGTGACCTTGGGTGCCTGGCTCTCATAGAACAAAATCATCTTGGCCTGCTCAGCGAGCGCATTCCCCGCAGTATTAGAGTCAAGAGGATCTGACCGTAACTCAACGCGGTCCGAGTACCGAGAAGCAAGAGCAAGGACGGCCGATAGTAATAATGGGGTAGCATATTGCCCTGTATGATTGACGAGAAGGTCGTCGAGAAAAGGCTGTTTGACGACAATGTATTGCCAGGTATTTTGCCAGCTCCAGAACAGTTCGAGGAGGTGATCACGCAGCTCATCGGATACTTCTACTCGTAGACCCAGACAGTCGAGTGTACGTGCGGCCTGCTCCTCGAGTTCACGAGATGATACGGTGGAGCTTGCAGCAGGGCTATTCTTGAGTAGAGAGAAGTTACTTCGCGAGCCAAAGTAGTGAATCTGGCCGTCTTCGCCAATGTTCAGAGCACCAAGTCTGTCACTAATGTCTCTCGTTGGTGATCGGTGCGTTGAGTTGGGAACGTCAGAAAGGGAGTCGTCTTCTGAGTTGTCACATGATTCTTCTAGACGCGATGAGTCTTCAATGTCTTTAGAAGTATTCGCCTCTTGGTATTTCTCGAGCTGCGACTCTAGACTTCTTATTCGTTCCTGGAGCGCTTCTACATAGCGTTTACTTGGGGGCCTGGAACAATAGTAAGTACTGTCGGCTAGATGTGGCAAGATAGTTGGTTCTCTTACTTTCTATTGCTATCCTGGCTTGTGTATTCGCAACGCTCGCCGTTTGTGATGCATGTTGTACAGATGGGGCGTTGACCATCACACTGGTAAATCATGTCAGTGGTTGATCCAATCAAATGAAGGCTAGAGGTAGCGTACCTTGATTCGCTTTGTTCGGCATAGGTTACATGCTAGGGCTGAGCGTTGTCTGGGTTTTCCAGAGGCTGTCACCTGAGATTTCATGGTGAGAGTATTGGGAAGTGTAATAGGCACAAAGCGGGGGTGGTATATTGGGCTAATGACCACCGGCACGGTAGCCACGTGACAGCTCAGCTACAAAGGTTGTGAACCGCCTATATTCATATGTGTATATTCTGTTGTTGTTGAGCCAGTCATTCAGTGTAAGTATCCTGATTGCAATCCCTGTTTCTCGCATGCTTCTTTCCGACGTGCATTGCCTGATCCAAGTGACATACCCTGAAGAGTGTATCGTTTAGCCACCCTATCTAGAAACTAATGTTGTTGGTAGATGCCGTGCATTGCCGCCAGCCGTCCTGACGAAACCACGGTAAGGGACCGATAACGCGGCTTTCTCGAACCGAGTTTCCCTTGATGATCGAAGTTGACGTATCTGAAAGAGCCGGATAGGCATTATCCACCATATCATGAGCAACGAGGCGTTTCCATTTTCAGTGTTCAAACATGTGAGCTAGATAAGTTTCATCCCCGCAGATTAGCGTCGTCAAAGTGAGCGCGGCGTCTAAGCTATCGCTGTTTTTTTTTTTTGTTTATCACCTTTCCCCGCCCTGTCCGGTTAAGCATTATCCAGACACTAACGCACCCTTATCTGGGCTAGCGCATTGAACTATACTGAGACTCTTGCGCAACTCCCATTTGATCATCGTATCTAGGCAATGTACTTCAGCTAATATTCAGTACCTTGGAGCTATCGTTCCCCTTAAATAGCCAACAATGCCCTTCTCATTACCGTGGTTACTTTCTGTTCAACTCAGCCCTCGACAGAACAACAGATTATACCTATGGCTCAAATCAAATTTCGCGGGAAGCCGCTCATCGGCTACAATGTTCTGGTATGTACCTCCATTGCCCGTATCCATGCGTTCTCCTAATAACAACATCGTCAAGATCATCGCGTTTGCTACCTTTGGAAGTATTACATATGGCTACTGCTCCGCCATCATCGGATCAACCCTCGGTCAACCCTCCTTCCTGAGCTACTTCGGTCTTGACACAGCCAAGAATGCACCCGCGTTAATCGGAGCCATCAATGGTTTGTTCCAGGGAGGAGGTCTCATTGGCACATTGACCTTTGGAGGTCTCGCAGACAGGTTTGGACGATGCAAGGCCATGTTCCTCGCCAGTGTCTTAGCTGTCATTGGTGGTGGACTCCAAGCTGGTTCTGTGCATCTAGCCATGTATCTGGTCGCTAGATTTATCACAGGTCTTGCCGTCGGTGGTCTAGTAATGATCGTTCCCCTCTGGCAGAGCGAGGTTGCTCCTTCACATGCCCGAGGACTGCTCGTGGGTCTCCATGGTGTTTCGATCCTGCTTGGCTACTCATCATCCGCTTGGGTCGGCTTTGGCTTCTTCTATGTCAACGCGGATGGAGCACAGTGGAGGCCACCTCTGGCCATCCAGTGCATCCCTCCGTTGATCCTCGCTTGCGGTGTCTACTTCATCCCAGAATCTCCTCGTTGGCTGGTAGAGCATGATCAGCATGAGAGAGCGGAAATCATACTCAACCGCATTTACAGAGACTCCAACGATCCAAACAATCACGAGGCCAATGTTCAATTTGCCCAGATTCGGGCGCAGGTTGAACTGGAACGAAGCCTCCCTTCGTCCTGGTCATCTTTATTTACCGTTCCTCACTATCGCAGGAGAGCCTTTATCGGCTTCACCACCCTTCTTGCGGGCCAGCTTACCGGAACTACCGTCATCAACAACTACGGTCCTTCGCTGTATGCTGCTCTAGGCCACGGTTCAGCGGCCAGTTTGGCACTTTCTGCTGGGTGGCTAACTGAAGGTCTGGTTTGCAATGCCATCAACGCCGTGCTCCTCGACTATGTTGGCCGCAAGTGGCTCATGGTCACAGGGCTCTTTGGCTGTGCCGTATCCCTCCTTGGTGTCAGCATCATGGTCGCCTTGTACGGCGGTACAAACAACACAGGCGGCAACTCTGCTGGTGTCTTCTTCCTGTATCTTCATCTGACTTTCTATGCCACATGTATGGATGCATCCACATACGTTTATGGATCCGAGATTTGGCCTACACATCTACGAGGCAAGGGCTTCGCTGTCTCGTGCGCTGGTCTCTTTGTCGGATCGCTTACGTTACTTGAAGCTGCACCTACCGCATTTCAGACAATCGGTTGGAGGTTCTATCTGATCATGATGGCATTTACCATCATTTGTGCGATTATCTTTATATTGTACTTCCCTGAGACCAAGGGGCTCACTCTAGAGGAGATTTCGGCGCTTTTTGGAGATGAGGTTGCGATTGAAGCTTCACATGTCCAGACTAAGACTTCCATTGCTAGTGAGAATGAGCCCGTCAAGACATGACTTTAGTTGATAGTAGGGGCAGTTCATACGACTGAAGACGTTCTGAGTTCTCCAGGACCTTTAATCATATCTTAATATATTGATTGACTACATCCACCGAGACAAAGAATCGTATTTGGTATAGTTAGACAAGCGACCACAGATACTCCGCCGCTGGATCCTTCCAAAGCAAAAGGCAATCCGTCTTGTTTGTCGACACCTCAAAAGGCGGCTGAGAAAATATGTCGCGAATCTCCAAGCCCTTCATCGTGAAAATACACCCAGGACCGCTCAGGACCGAAGGCATCAGATAAAGACATATAGGCACCACCATCAGCATGACCATACACATAAAAGCAACCATAGCAACTACCAAGATGAGAAGAGCTGGTCCCATCACCCAGAGGCTATTGCTCAGTCTCTTAGAGAAGCCTGAATCTTTGAATAAATGCGAAAAGGTGAAAAAGACACTGAAGAAAGCTGCAACCAATAGGTAAAACGTCGTCATTGAAACGTCGAGTGAAAGTGTGTCGGAGGTGTCTTTGTAAATGCCCGAATAAATCCTGAATGCGTAGGAAAGGGGAAGGGATTCGCCTTTGTAAGTTGACGACGATACGCAAGCTAACCACGTCATAGCCGAGGTTCCTGAACCAATATCTGTAGCGTAGAGGATCTGGTACCAGCTTGGACAGCGTCGTGAGTCGCCGCGGCAGAAGAGGATCTTTGTATCTGTATCTACTTCGATCTCTGGTGTATACGTGGTTTCTGGCATTCGCCCGAAACCAGGGAACTTGAGGATGAGAGCAAGTGATAAAACAGAAACAGCGGCGCCACCGACAGATAGTTCAAAGGTTCGATGATCGACTATTGTAAGTGCCTCCGAGCCATGTAACTCTTTTCGACGCCGATAGAGAAATATCGTGGCTGCGAACTGGAAGAGGGTTGCAAAGATGGCTAATGTTCTTCCGAGCCTTATCCAAGCTCGTCCTAAGCGCGAGCCCATAGGCGTATCACGAGACTTGGTTCCGAATAGAGTGGTCCATCGTCGGGAAACAGTTGCAAGATGGTCGAGATATAGCTTAGGCGATAGAGCAAGATCCGTGAAAAATGAGATGATAATTATGATAATTCCGAGGCCCGTTTGGACTATTACGAGCAGCGGTGATAGAAGAAATAGGAGTGGTTCGACGGTGTCTAGTTTTTCGTTGCGAAGGGATTGGAAGTTGCAGAAAGCGACGATGGCTGTGAAATGAGCAACTATTAGCTTGACGATTATTTCCTTTTCAGTGCGGGCATCGCCATCTGGGCAGTCGATAGTCTCCATGATTGAGGGTGAATGATCGTAAACACTATTTTGAAATGGACAAGAATCGAGGTATTTATCGCGTGTTGAGTGCGGCTGAGTGTCTTGGCCTCTTGGGCTGACCAGCAGGCTGAATCAAAGACAGGGGTACGTAGCCAATAGAAGCTTTCTAGATATGAATCTGTATCAGTGAGGGGCATCCTGACACTTCAAGAAGCCTGCGGTGTAGGGTAGGAGCTATGTCACTGAAGACAAGCTATCTCCAAGGTTGAACTGAGCCTTCACTGAACTATAGTCTTCTGACGAAGCGGTACTGTTTCTTATGCATACCTACCCACAATATAACATTCCCAATCTACAGCAAAGCAATAATGTTGTTAGCAGAAACATCCTCCATTGAAGTGATCAAACCCAAACACGTATTCTCCGAGCAGGCTCAAGGTGATAAGCCCGCGTAGACCGGCGATGAACCCAGCTGTGAAAACAAAAACCTAGGTCAAGTGCCCAAAGCACAAACCCTCTTATCGGAACAATAGTGCCTTACGGGCTCTATTCTTTCGCGACACCGAGAATGGTTCTTCAAATTGTTCGGGGTAGAATGGTGTGGTTGCAGGCATCAAGCCATTATGGGGATGCGAGACATCAGACCGTGGCTGATTACCTAAACGTGATAGGCAATCGACCTGCAAGTGGCCGTTGGCAATGCATAAATCAGCCCCAATGGGCTTTGAATGCGAGATGTCACACGCATGGACATTGGTAAGGCAGACTATCGGATTGAAGATGGGTCTTCTTCAGGCTTTTACTTTGGTTGATAATACAGGAGCCCACTTCTATCCTGCTTTTTCTTTTGAATATTTCGTCCCATACCGGGCTTTAACTCACCATGGACCCCGTTTCGGCCCTTGGCATCGCGAGTGCTAGTGCCCAGTTTGTTACCTTTGCCTCACAATTGATTTCCACTACCGCAGATATCTACGACTCAGCGAGCGACGCTTCTGAATACATGTCCAACTTGGGCACTGTTTACTCTCAGCTACAGAAACTTTGCCAGAACCTGAACCAAGCGGCCCACCAAGTTTCCAGAGATCAAGCCGCAGTAGGCCCTCAAACAACGAGCACCGGCATATATCAAGTTGCACCCACCTTCAATTCATTTTCACAAGGAGGACATATAGACGTTCTCGATGGTACAAGTGAAGTCGAATTACGTATGGGGAATACCGTGCCAGAATTGAAACATGTGTATTCTACTCTTCACGAAGTAGTCACGAGTTGCGAACACGACTCCGCCCTCATTCTCTCCCTGCTCTCAAAGCTAAAGCTAGAGAGTGGTGTCGGATGTTTAACCAAAAGCTTCAAAGTGGCACTCAAAATAATATGGAACAGAGATGAAATCAAAAGAGTAGATGAGAGGCTCAAGCGGTCTCAAGCTATTCTGATTGCCATCATGGCGCGCATATCCAAGTTTGTAAAGACCAGGTTGCTCATTTAAGTGTCAAATTCTAACGTGTCGTAGTATCTACCACATTCAGCATTCTCGAGAGTTGGCTGCGTTGCGGAGGGAGAGTCAGCTTTTGGGCGCGAGATACTCGCAGCAGCTTTCAGACATGCAGAGTACGCTGAGAAATATCGAAAAGGGTAGACAAATCCCTCTGAGTGCCGAAGCGTTCAAAGATGAGATCGACGCCCTGGAGAAGATTATGCGCCAGTCTTCACTGTCAGAGGCTAAGGTGCGTAAGGAGCTCAATGTCATACGTTCACTGAGCTTCAAAACGAGACAGTTGCGTTACAACGCTATCTCTGACGCGCATCATGAAACCTTCCAATGGGTCTTTCGACCCCCAAGTGATCAGGAGACCCAGCTAAGTGTAAAGCAGCGAGAGTCTCAGACAAAGCTTCTAAAGTGGCTTGAGCACGGCAGCGGAGTGTTCTGGGTTTCCGGGAAACCTGGGTCGGGCAAGTCGACCTTTATGAAGTTTGTTGCAGATCATCAAGGAACACTGGAAGCACTTTCACGATGGGCTTATCCATGTCGAGTTATTGTTTCCAGTTGCTACTTCTGGAGCTCAGGGACCGAGATGCAGAAGTCACTGGTCGGGCTTCTACAGACGCTTCTGTACGATGTGTTCAGATGTTGTCCACAGATGATCCAAAGTGCTTGTCCTTCTCGATGGTCAGGAGAGGTACCACATGAAGAGAAATGGACAGAGAGCGAGCTACGGGCTACTCTATCGCGAATCTCGGAGCAGCCCGACAGAACCTTCAGGTTCTGCTTTTTCATTGACGGACTGGACGAATATGACAGCGCCAACGGCGACCGCAGCGATTTCTGCGAATATCTCACGTCCATCTCGGGCCGGGATATCAAGATCTGTTTATCGAGCAGGCCATGGAATGAGTTCACCGACGCCTTTGGGCAAGATCCAGCGTCGAGAATCTTCATTCATGAGCTAACATGGGACGACATATTATCCTATACTCAACATAGGCTTCATAAGCACCCACGCTGGAAGTCCCTGGGATCACAGACAAAGAAGGCTGACTCCCTAGCTAGAACAGTTGTGACAAGAGCCCAAGGGGTCTTCCTTTGGGTCTTCCTGGTAACAAGGCACCTCAGAGAGGGTCTGGCCAATGATGACAGCTTCACTGACCTGGAGAAGAGGCTTTTGAGCCTACCTACGGAGTTAGAAGCATTCTTCAGGCAGATTTTGGAGTCTGTTTCAAGCTTTTACCATGAGAAAATGGTGGGCGCTCTCCAGGTGGCAGTCTATGCAAAAGAACCGCTGGATTCTATGATATACAGCTTTATTGGCGACGAGTACGAAGATCCAGACTACTTCCGACATCCCTTGGACCTGGAACACGATATGAATCCAGATGACCACCAGTATCAGTTGAGAACGCGACAAGAACTAATTGTTCGTCGACTCAAGGGATGGTGTCGTGGACTTCTGGAGGAGCATCTCGGAAAGATTCACTTCCTTCATCGAACAGTAGGGGAGTTTCTCAGGACTCGAGAAATGTCAGAGTTCCTCGACTCAAAGCGTCCAAAATTTCTCAATACCGGATTGTCGATACTAAAAGCCTATGTAGCGTGGCTCAAGGTATCCAATCTTGAAAGCGGAAACTTTATGCTGTCTGAAGACAGCGGGCTAAGGGGTCTCCCTTTCTGCGAAAGCCCGCTCTACCTGGGAGTTCGCACAGCCCTCGCATATGCTTCATACCTTGAACTTGTCGATGAAGTTCCCAAAACGGCTCTGGACTCTCTTCTTGATGAGATGGACTCTAGACTGGCTGACATGGCCGGGCTATTAATCCACGACTTCTTAAGCATAATCTGGAGACATCTGAACACGTTTCCGGACTGGTACGGATAATTTCCCTTGACCTGCCTTTGATGGGTTATCTTTCCAGGAAGCTTATGGCAGTACCAAGCTTTCTCTCCATCTTCAGCCAGCCACCGATATCCATGGTGTTGTGGACTCCAACTCAGCCACACAAAATATGGCCTATTGAAAGTCGTCAAAAGCTCGAGTACGTGCTCAGGGCTGGGTCGAGCCCAAACGAATTGACCGTGGGCTCTATGCACATCATCACGATATGGGAGAAGTTCTTATCAGAGGTTCTTCCGAAAGGATCACCGGCGCGATGGACAAGAGCCGGCCCCAAGTTCCAAGACGCGATCGAACAGGGGCTGGTACAGATATTCCTGGATTTCGGTGCCAACCCCCGGGCTAGGATCTGGTCAGGCTCTGATAACGTTGCCCCTGCCTTTACTTTGTTCGTGGCCGCTGCTTTCGATATGGAATGGCACGACCTAGCAGAAGAAATGTACTTCAAGGCACTGGACTCGTTCATTAGAGGAGGGGCTACTTTTGACAGCAGTGAGACTTGCAATGATTCTCGACCCTCTGGCTTGGACCAGACCCTCGTTGAATTCGCCATGATCGACTTTGCTGAGTTTAATTCGTTCACGCATACAACTGCCCCAGAACCTGCACAAAGACACCACGAGGTTATCTTTGGTCGCCTCGAGGCAAAGCTGGATCTAGTGGATTCCTTTGAACAAAAGCCACAACGCCTCTTCCTCGCCAATTTGCTGAAACGGATCTTGGCATGTGCCCAAAAAGCATCGTGGCCACTAGACAAGTATCAACATCTAATTGATCGAACCCTACGTAACGAAGATCTACCACTGGGTGGAATTTTCCCTTCCGTTTGTCTGAAGCGAAGCGGAACACTTGATTGCGATGAAAATAGAAGGGAGACCAAGCGAAGATTGTGTTGGAACTATCGAGAGGCTGAGGCTGGATTATCGCGAGAATGTTTGGAAGGACACCCAGCAGCTGTAACCTAAAGATAGCCTTGAAGAGATTGAAATAAGAAGGAAATTTGCTCTGCTTTCTCGTAAGAGTAGAAGTGTTGCTAAATTATAGTCTGGTGATAAGTAATTCTATTTCTCATGTAGTTATAATTCATTACTTCTGTAAGATTATGTATCTAGGCTATAGAGAAACAACAATCTTCTTAGCAGAAACACCTTTGGCCAAAGCATTGATACCCAGCTGCACACTCTCCAATCCCTTTCCAACAACCTCCGCTTCCGGAACAGCCTTAAACTTGCCACTCTCAAGCGCAGCAGGAACATAATCTCCAAACACAGCCTTCGCAACAGGCGTACCGATAATGCTCGTCGACATAATGGGCTGCGCCTTCACTTCAGGGACTTGAGACTGGGGACCGCGCACGCAGATTACTTTGCGCAGACCGTCGCCGTGGGCGATGGATTGAGAGGCGCTGTTCATGGCTTCTTCGTTTCCGCTTGCTTCCAGTGCACCAGCGAGTTTCTTGCTGGTCAGGAGGGAGGAAATATCCTTTGTAACGTGGGGGGAGTTGTATTCGAAGACGTGGTCGGCGCCAAGGCTTTTGACGTATTCGTGGTTTTTGGCTGAGGCGGTACTGATGACCTCGTAACCAGCTGCTTTGGCGAGTTGGATGGCTGATCCACCAACGCTGGATGAACCGCCCCAAATAAGAACTGTCTCCCCAGTAGACTCGGAGTTCATGGTAGGGAACTTCATTCCAAGCGTGGAATCGCCAAACAAAGCCCAGCCCGCTGTGGCGAGGGACAGAGGTAGAACAGCAGCCTGCTCAAACGAAAGACCCTCGGGGATTTTGGATGCACAGTCGGCGCGAATAGCTGTGTACTCCTGGAAAGCACTATTCGCATTATCCTTGCTGGCCAGCGAAGTCGCGTAACCGAGAACTCTATCACCAGCCTTGAAAGCGTTGACATCAGAGCCAACAGCCTCTACAACACCCGCGACATCTTCACCGAGAATAACAGGGTATTGCTCCTCAGAAATAAAGATTCCGACATATTGGTTTGCGATATCGACGGGGTTAATCGCGACTGCTGAGTTCTTGACGAGGATATGGCCCTCCTTGACTTCAGGAAGAGGGGCTGATTTAACTTCGAGTGGTGACGTCTTTGCGGCGACGAGCCATGCAGCGTTGTTTGAAGACATTTTGGTAATTTATCGAGTATGCGATGTATGGGATTGTTGAAAAGTAAAGATGGAAATTCAAAGTCAACAATGGGAAAGCTGGATATTTACACAATTCAAGTCTGTGACGTCGAACATTCTCGTCATTCTTGGTAAGGTAAACTGGGACCCATCGGGGTCACCGTCCCATCACGTCAATGGTCGGAGCTTCAATCCGCGATGGGATTAGCGGTGTAGAGAGAGTTTGATAGCTACCTCGGTCCATGCCGTTGTAGAGTTCCATTGGTGTTGGTAGTGTCTCAAATTGTCAAGTTAGTGGATACGCCGACCTCAGAGTCAGAAGAATTGGCCCCAAAAGCATAAGAGACGAAATAATTGGGTCACTTTATGCTGGTTTAGACCAGCACTTAGGCTATCTTATTTTAGTGGCCTAAGTCTTAGAGAACATTTCTTCTGTTACCCACCTGGCCGATCTCGATTAGCGGGCGGTTATCACGGTGGGACGACATGACCTTTGGTGGGGATATCGTGTTACTAGCTGCTGAGTAATGAATATGGACTCGTTATTGTAGGTCCTTGGCTCCAATGTTGTTAGTATTGATAGCTATCACAATGCAAAACATGGCTTACCTGGCGGAGGAGTTATAATTGTGCTCTGGAGAGCAATATCTCCCGCCTCACATTCCTGTCCCACAATGGACAGAGACAGGTGCTTCACATATGCCATCGCATCTTCCGAAAGACCCTGAGGCGGCTCCATTATCTCGTCTATCGGCCTGTGTTCAATGACGGTTTCCTCTGGCGTCTCAGCTCGAGCCTTGCCTCTACCAAATCTCCACATTGAAAAGTCCTTGGGGAAGATGTTTGCCCAAGTCTTGCTGGACTTCAATTTCGGTTTGTCTTCGCTCGAGGTGGAAGGGGACCAGGTCTTTGCCTTCGGTTGGGCTTTATCTGTGGTCGGTTGGGCCTTCGGGTTCTTCTCCTCTTCCTTCTTCCAAGGCGATCCCTTTGACACGAGCGAAGACTGAAAACAGTCAACGTTGACGCTTTCCGGAAACCCATGCTCGGAAATAATCCACGCCATATCCTCACTCGAAGCAACGCTCTTCGAGGATTGAATAAAGGAGTAGATATGCATCAACAAGCAGGGCCACTCCTCCAGATGCAACCCAGTCTCCTTCAGCACCACGGCGACAATCTTCAAATCCATCATGTTCTCGAGGTCCGTCATGACGTTCTGGGCAGCGTTTTTGAGGGCGATCAATTCCAAGTCAACAGCAGCCGCATAAACTCGAAACGCTGTTCTGAGCTCGAGACGCGTTCGTTCCTCTTCAGAGTCGACGTCAAAAGTGAGCGTTCGGTATCGCCTCGACCGCAAGAAGTGAATTACTACGGCGCCGACGTCGTGGGGAATTTCTTCGATGTTGACGCTATCGAGAGAGTTGGAAAAGAAGGATTTGGAGGTGAGGCGGGATGCGATGGCAGGGCATTTTGCGAGAGCTTTGCGGGAGATTAGGCAGGGGCCTTGACTTTGAAAAAAGATTCTGCAGACGTCATCACCGTACGAGCTTGGAAAATGTCAGTATTGAAGGCCGGCATGGGGAAAGAGGGGTACATACGCGGGTATGATGGGTTTCTTGTCATCGGGGGGCATAATGAAGATGTTTTATGTTTGTTATTGATGATACTAATGATGGTCGGGATGCGAGGTTTGTCAGCGTAGATGGCAGGATGGAGAATGAGAAGTTTGTGGGACGTGAAGGTGTCAGTGAATTTACGGCAAAAGAGAATTCTTTGAAAGCAAATAACGGGACATGGCTGACCTTTGTCTGCACAGGAGTATAAATCTGATTAAGTTTCTCGGAGGTCAAGAGGACGAAGCCTACTGGATAAAGAAAACACAGAATATTCCGAACACCAGGGTACTTGAGTCACCGATAAGTACAGAGTTCGCCCAAGCAACAAATCGACGTAGGTCAAACCACACACAGGCAAACCGAAGCCCGGACCTTGATAGAGAGCCTACTCCTCCGATCCAGTCTACCACCAATCATCCGAAGATCCGCCTTTCGAACTGGGTGTTATCTCCGTCATTGAGAATGTCCAATCCGATCGATTATCTTCCAGGCCAGGAATGCGTCCGTGGTAAGAGTCGGAATCAAGACGCAACCACGCCTCTATCTTGCCTCTGCCCTTGGACTTGGAGACTGCGATATGATTAGCGTTCTAGTCCTACCAAAGCTTAGCGAGTTTCTCCATGGAAAACACAACTGACTTACCAGCTCTAGTGGACGTTGGCTCGTCTTCAGTCTCTTCTGAACGCTCCGCCTGGTCGTGCACTTTCTTCTTGATTTGCTCGACACTGGACTCTTTGTCGAAGAAACCCTTGACTTTTTCGCTTGAAGTTTCCGGCTCTGCGTTACGGAGGATCGAGGCCGCACTCTCGAGAGTTGTCAAGCGCTTTTGCTCTTTCGCCTTCAGCTTCTTTCCACCCTCTTGTCTCTTCTTGATCTGCCTCTCTAGAAGTTGCAAGGCAGTTGGCTCTTCGGATCCCTGCAGTGTTTGTTGGACGTTTGGTTTTTCGAGACGTTGGTTCGGCTTTGCGATGTTGGTCTTGTTGTCAACAAACGCTCCACGTCGGTGCTTCAGTACCATCGTCTTGAGCGTCAGGGCGCTGAGAGTATTGGCGGAGTGAAGGTCGAGAAGAACCTGCTTCAAGCTCTGTGCTGGTGCACCGAATCTGGCGCCGTTCATGCGTCTCTGTAGGTAATCTCGAAACTTGGGAACCTGGTCAAGTGCGATCTTGGATTCCTCGATGACTCCAAAGATGACCTGAAGACTCAGCTTGTCGCCCACTATTTCAATCTCCTGTTCCGCTTGCAAACGCAGTGAGAAAAGCATGAGAGATTCGGCCGCGATGCAAACGCGGAGCCCTTCTGCAAGGTCGTGTTTGTTTGCCTCTCCTGTTTTCCATTTGTTGGCTCGAAGGCGCTGGTAGTTACCTGAGTACAGGTAATGAATGATGGTGTGGCCGGTATCATGGTCGAACTCCTTCAGGTCAAGATGCCCAGGCCAGACTTCATCTAGGTTGGCATAGATTCGCTCCTCGAGTTTAGGTCGGCGTTTGAGGAGTAGGCTGTGCACCCAAGAATATTCTCCATCTCGGAAGAACACTTTGTAGATATAGCCTCGGTAGGCTCTAGGTTATAGTTAATAGAAGCATCTCATCAACCAAGAGACAGGCCACTTACGAGTTGGAATAGCTTTCAGTCATCGCGCAAGTTTGTTGCAGACCGGTGGTGCAGAAACGGAGGTTCAAAACAAGAGAGGTTCAAAACGGGAGAGGAGTAGAAATCCGGTACTAGGTAGGCAGCCACTAGCCCCTCTCTTCTGACAGTGACCGTCAGTTGTCACCCAACACCATTTTTCTATAACGCGCCATGGATCGTTGGCCCCTTACCCAGGCTACAAAGCCCAATTCATCGCCCAACGCATTTTCATGTGAACAATCTCATTCTTTCAGGCATCTAACTGCCTCCACAGCCCATTTTCTCCTGCGGTGGAACCATTTGTTCTGCATGAGGGCACACTGCATAGATTTACCTGGCTGCTCAGTCATCAATCTTGTCGTGACCTTTCAGGGAGTGCCAAATTAATTGAAAGAGGTGACACATTTTCCAGATAGGTCAGGATGTAAATCAATACCTTTTCATAATAACATTGCGTTGTGCAAGGCGAATGAATAGGCTTTGCTTGACATGCTTGGAATCATCAGCTCGCCATTGTTCCTGTCTGCCTGCAGTCTTCACCGACCACAAGGCGTCCTTACCGGCCCGTCACGTCCAAACCGCGGGTTTCACTCTATTCTAGAAATACGGGAGAGATGCTTTCATTCATTAATATTATTTAAAGAACAACTAAACATGCAGATGGTACGATTGGCCCCTGTCCTTCCTGCTTGTTGGTTGTTCAGCCAGCCCCGTGTTCGCTCCTCAGTAGAAGTCATCATCCGCCATCAAGCAGCTGATTTGGTGGGCCATGCAGTAAAATCAAATGTTGGTCGGGTCCTTTCGCTCCCAAAAAGCGTAGCTTCTGATAGTCAGCGTCCAATACTCCAAAGTAGAATAGGGGTGGTTCTCAAGTGTATCACGTACATGTTCCTTGTTCAAAGAACCAGATTCGTCCAAAGTTTCGATCGCAGGTTTAGCAAACTGTTCTTGCCTGGTATCGGTAGAGTTCGCGGCAATAAACTGGTTCCGCGGCTCCTGTTCCGCGGGTTGTTTGGGCCTGGGATGGGCGATTTGACGAGCCTTCCATGCCTCCTTGTCTTGTATTGGGCCATTCGTCGTCCCTCAAACTGAGGTAGCTTTCTGACCCTCGCTTTCATATCCTTTGATCACGCAGCTCTAGGCTGTCCCTGGTAACCTTCTCGCATTCCCAACCGGGCCTTTTCTTCCTCTATGATTTTCCAAAATCGGCGGTCAGATTCCCCATGGACTCTTTCGTAAGCGTCCTCGGCGTCTTTGATAGCCTCCTCCGCCAGCTGCACACTGTTCTTTGTTGCAGGTGCATCGTCCATTTTTGGTTCGGTGTCTTCTTCTAATCCGGGCTCAGTAGGGAGTTTCATCAGCATGAGACTCTGAAGCAAGATTTTGCCTATGGTGTTGGGAGTCCTCAGCTTAGCCAGCATGTCTTTAGCTTCGGCTTCGGTTGCGTTTTGAACAAACGACTGGACTTTGAATCGCAGGTACTCAGTGATACCAGGATTAAAAGTGCCAAGAAGGGAATTTGAAACTGGCCTTCCACCCTCGATAATGGTGATGATCAATAGGAGATTGATTTGTTCTCCAAGCTTGGCGATCTGTAGTCGAGCAAGATCGCGAAGTCCGGGCAGCTTCTTATCCACGGCCGCGCCATAGACACAGACTGCTGTTCTGAATTCTTGTGCCCGCCCATACTCTGGGTTCAAACACCAAGAGCGGAGGCTTTGGTAAGTTCCGGTCAGGAGGAAGTGGACAATGACGTGCCCTACACTGAAAGGAGTATCAGTCAGATCAAACTCCTCACAGGAGGGACCGTCAGATGTTCCAGCCTCGTCGAGTTTCCGTTTACGGGTCAACTCCTCATGAGTTTCGAGGATATTGAAGGGTAGTCTTAGTTCGCTTTGTTCCCTCTCTCCGTAGAAATGGAGCACGGCCTGTCGACCTGCATATGGCCTAAAGATGAGGTCAGTCAATATTTTCAAGATGTTCGAGTGATACTGACGATTTGAAGGGTCTGGTATCTTTTTCTCCTGCCATTTTTGATGATGAATGTGCTGTTTGTTGAGTGCACATTCTCACTTCTACCTTACAAGTTACCCGGGTGGCAGTGCTGGAATCAGATGTGCGGATTAGTAATTGATCCGATATCCGTCGATTCAACCTCCTCGGACCTTGCACCAAGCACATCAGTTACAGGTATCCTAGAAACGATGGAATCAAGTCTTGCTTTAGGCTTCTGAGGTCAAATATCTTGAGGCACATGGCCCTCAACCTGACAAGCCCGGGACGCATATGAGGAGGAAGACAGATATGGGCCCCTCGTACTCGGCGCCTAGATGCTGTTAATAAGTTTCGACATCTCCTTGTTCTTTCCACTCTACAAAACGAATCAGTTGCAAGAATAGAGAAAGGCATTTGTAGGTCATAGGCTCTCATCAAAATAGATTTTCATTTCTTATCCTATTTACATTTCGCATACATCTATTCCGCAGTAATAGGACGTAGTCAAGTCAACACAATCGCTTTGGACACTCTTGTTGACTGATCCAGCCATTTCCTCTAGGACTTCATAAAGTATATGTTGTAGTTGGCGGTACTTTGAAGGACATAGTCGTTGTCGCTCATCAACTCAGGCTTACTCTACGGCCGTAGTACGGTACGGCTCATGCATACCTTACCCCTGTCTGACGTATGGTTAAAGTATCTGCATCTCGTCATCGAACACTTTCTGAAGAAGAGGTGGAGCAAGAAGACCGAGGGCTAGGCGTAGGCTGGTTTTGCCTTGCCCAGAACGATATCTTCCTGTCAGCATCGGTCCTGTACAGTCGAGGGAACTGCACTTCTAGTCTCAGAAATCTATGTGAGTCTTTTGAAGGTCGGTTACCAAGTCGTACAGTTCAGATCAACACAACTGTCTCGGTAATCATCTAGCGAGCTACTGTAGGGACATCTCCGTAAAAGCAAGAAACGAACTACCGTCCTCATTTAGATTCCAACATAAGATTAATCCTGGAAACTACCAGCAAAAACTACAACAATAGTAAACCCTTTCTCCAACGCCTTCGCATACTGCCAGGAGGGCCACTTTAGTACAACATCCGCACTGAACTAGATCAACACAATTGCCTGAGACACTAACTCCAACGACCTGGCCTCTTCCTCCGTTGCCTCCAGAAAGTAAGTGTTGAATCGAGTGTCGAACTCCAGGATCGCTTCATCACGGCTGTTCTCTCGCTTCGGCGCTACGTAAATGGCTGGTGAGATGCATGCCTTGATGCTGGAGCCTTCGTCGGGTTGGAAAGATGGATCATCAAGCTTCATGTTTTGCGCGTCCCAAATGTCATTTGATTTAAAAAAGAAGAATCTCAGCCGATTCATGTGCATCGTCAGGTCGAGCTTAAGGCTTAGGGCTTGAGAGAGAACACTTCGCAGATGCAAGGTCGTCGTATCCACGTCAGATTCGGGGAAAAGCATGTCGGAATCGCCATCCAAGTCATGTTGCTGTGCTGGCTGGTCCTCTTTTCTCGACAAGAGACCCTCCAGGTTCTTCGAGATCCTGTCTGCCAGACTGTTCGCAGTAGGTTCGATCATGTCTGTTTGCTTGTCGCGCGCGAGTTCCTTCAGTACGTGGTGATCTGCGTGGTGAAGATCCTCGGTTCCATCTGCGACATTATTAGCATAGGTCATTCAAGAAACGCTTGCCTACTCACGTTGGACAACAATGTACTTTCGGTAGAAATTAGTGTCTTGCGAGTGTACGTTGAAGATGCTGGGGAAGACAGGCTCAAAGATCATCTCGTTTATAGCCGCAGCGACAAGGCCTCTGAGCAGACCCTCCCTCCGAAATTCTCGATTCGAGACAGAATAGATGCAGAGACGTAGGCTTTTCCCAAAGGTTCTTGTCGCCCACGAGTGCGCTGATGGCCCAAAGATTGATTCAAGGTCAGGCAACTCGTCACTTATCTCCCCGTTCGTAAGACCAAAATCCCGGATAGCACTGCTCAACGCGATGATTCTGCGTCTAATATCACTCAGGGAGAGCTCTTCTATCTTTCTGTGTCGCAAGTTGTTCTCTCCTATCATAGCTCGTGTGGCTGCGAAATGTTGTTCAAGGTTATGTCGAACATTGGCGTCGGGTTTGCATCTCTTCAGAGATCTGAGCTCCCCCTCCAGTTCAGCTATCCTCTCACGCTGGGTTCTGATCTCCTCCTCGCATCGAGATCTCTTTCTTTTTTCCTCGAAAAGATCAAGGCGCAAAGATTTGGGAGAGTAATCCAAGAGCGAGCCAACCATACCGGGCTGGGTATGTGTGTTGTCAACAAGGTCTTGTCGACAATTGTCCATTTGAGCCACCTCATTGATGCCATCCGATTGATCTCTGCTTGGCGATGTGACGGAGAAACGTCGTGGTTCCTTGTGCAGCCACTTTAACTGCAAATGAGATGCGTCGAAACTATCATCCTCCTCGCGATCCGGATCGCTTGGGCTCGGGGGGCTGGAGGAGATCTGAGGATTGGCATCGGCCGTGGCTCCCTGGGTCGTCTCAGTATCCAAGTCCCCATCATGTTCTTGGTCGTGTGTGCCGTTCGAAGCTACATCATTGGAAACATCGATAGTTCCGTGAGAGGAGCCAGGTGTTGCGACGGAATGGGCTGGGCTATCAGGGCTTTCGGGGTCTTCTTCTTCTTCCTGAGAGTCATCAATCGTATCTTCTCCTGTATTTCCCACTTGTTGGGGTTTTGTCGGGCTCGGGCGGACCTTCTAGCGTCAGTTAATGATTGAGGTTCGAATATCCTTGGTGCGATTCACTTACTATGACTAGACGACGTCGTGTCGGGGTAGCCTCGATGGATGGAACCGAGCTTCCTGTGGTTGGCCTAATCTCCCGAACTCGATCTCGTACACTCTGGATAACTTGAAGATCCAAATTCAAAGACTCGATTCCCACCGCAAGAAGATACGAGCATATCTTGTTGGAATGCTTACGCTTCTTGTGCTTCACCCACATGTCAAATGCCTTCTTGTTAATCCGCTTTGTACTAGTTCCCAGTTCTTGATTGAGCAGTGGTATTGCTTCCGTGCGAAAGTCTTTACCAGTCTCTACGCACCATTCAATATACGCCAAAAGCGTTATCACGGCCTCGTAGCTCCATTTGTTATTTGCTCCTGCCCGGGGATTGAAAATAGGTTGAATCTCAAACTCGTCATGAGACTCAACTTGTTCCTCGGGCTCCGATTCGATTTCACTTTCAGTTTCATCTTCAGCTTCGACCTTGGCCTGTTTCTTAGGCCTCGAGGCCCTATGCGTATCATGTTTCTTAACTTCTTCTTTGTCCATGCTTGTCGTGATGCTCTTGGACAAGCTTGAGATAGTGGCAAGGCCACTTGAGGGCTGATGAGTTCCTGTGGGTTGAAAGGAACTGGGTAGATGCCGATAGATCGACAGTCTGATCAAAAGGAAGAGTAAATGGTGAGAGAAGTATGTACAATTAAGAAAGCGTTCTTTGTTTGCTTAGCGCCTGTTGTGCTCTCGGTGGTCGACCAACTGATGTTTGTTCAAACGCAATTGAGGTGATGTTTGCGCTATGCTGTACGTTAAAGTCTTTTCTCAGTCTGCATAGAAGAGAAAGCAAAATAAAAAAGTGGATTAAATGACTTGCAGTTCAGTGCAGGTTGGGAATGGGACATTTAGAGTGGGAAAGCATTATACCTGCACCTGCACTGGCAGTGTGGCCAGTGCCTGCCACTCCGTCATTGCAACGCGGGTAATTAATTGCCTTAGGCAAGCTGCGTCTCTATCTTTACTAGCCAGAAACTTCCATTGTTTATTCCTCCTATGCAGTAAATATCGTCAGGATCTCTGCCCCCTCAGACCCATACACCTCTTCATCCCACGATCATCCTTTCTGTCTCAACTGCATCTTGCATTCTCTCCTTGTACTTTTTCTGTATTCTCTTCACTGCCCTCCTTTCTCTCCTCCATAGCCATTCCCTTTCTGCATCTGAATCACAAGCATCCAGCATGTCTTCTCTTCGTCGAAAACGCGGGCATCTGGTCGTCGCGGTGGATTTTGGCACTACCAGCACCGCTGTTTCCTACGTCCTAGTTCCAGAAGGAACTCATCCTCAGGATGTCAGTCCTGATGCGATTGAGACGATAGAGAATTGGCCCACTTGTATCCAGTTGCGCTCCTCGGAGCCCATGCGAATGGAGGTGCCAACGGTCATCACGTATCCGACCGGTTGGGACTTCCAGTCCCGAACTAACCCTTCCACTGACGATCCACCACCTATTTCCTCCTTCGATGACATGATCAGAGAAATGCGCAAATCTCGTCGCGATTCTCTCGGGGCAAGGGCCAACGTTTCCGTCGCGCAGCCGCGGTGGGGGTATCAGGTACACAGAGACTTGGGTCTTGTTTCAACTCACGACGACCCATCCAAGCGTCCCGCTGTGAACTTCAAACCTCTTTTCGGTCTCGTCGAAAGTGAAAAGGAACTTCGAAGAGACGGCACCAACTCCCTCAGAGACCTTCATTCACGAACCCCTAACCGGCATAAGATTACCCTGAATGACTTGCACCTCCACGTCACTGTTGACTTCTTCGTTTTTGTGTTGCAGCATACGAAGAATGAGTTGGAAGCAAAGGATTTTGACATTACTGCGACAGAGGTGGTTGTTTGCGTCCTCGAATCATGGAGTTCCAAGGTCCTGCGCAAGATGCAAAGTTGTGCAACTGCAGCGATGAAGCATGTTCGTTTCCCGGGCATAGACCCCAACGACAACTCTATTGATAGAGTCTTCCTGGTTACTGAACCAGAGGCTGCGGCGACATGCATGCTCACAGGCAGAGGTGACATTAGAGTATGTTCTCTAAGCAATTATTATACTTAGCTAATATATGATATAGGAATCCGAGACGTTTGTGCAGATTGATGCAGGTATGGTTCCACTCACATCTTTCTATCTCGTTCACAACTGATCGTGCTCCAGGTGGGGGTACTGTTAATGGAAGTACTCACAAGGTTACCGCACAAGCACCATTGCGACTCGAGAAACTGGTCGTTGATCCTGACAGTACGCCTTGAGAATATCGTACAACTCTCAATACTCGAGCTCACACATTCACAGGTGATACATGTGGTTCGACTCAACTGAACACAGGCTTTCGAAGGCTTTTGCACCAGCTTCTTGACGATGAAACGTACTTGGAAGACGGCCAGACTACCATTCAAGGTATCGTTGAAGGCTTTGTGTTCAAGGACTTCGAGTACGACATCAAAAGGTCCTTCAATCTCAGTGAAAGGCCGATTGGCTATCATCGAGTCCACCTCAAGGGGCTGCGAAAATGTGGGAGGCCAGAGCTCAACGACAACGAGCTCGCAATCAGCCGGTGAGTTACACCTCTACTGTCTCATTGTCATAGAAGAGGCAAATACTGATAGATGCATTCAGGGAGAGCATTTATCACATTTTCATGGATGTTTTTAAACGAGCTGCGAAGGTCATGACAGATCAATTGGATAAAGCCCGCAGGAAGCGTATCTCAGTTGACGTTCGTCGCTCCAAGCCTTTGACAATACAGTCGAGTACTCCAGGTCATATGCTGATATAATCTATAGAAGGTGGTCGTCATCGGTGGTCTAGCATCAAACCCGTCATTTCTGGCATACATGCAGCAGAAGCTCGCTATGTGGAACCACAAGAACCGATCCCAATGCAAAATCCAGGTGCCAGACGAGATCAAAAGGTATGTTATAACCAGCTCTTCTCCAATGCCATGTTAATAACAACATCAAGGGGAATGGTGATTAATGCTGTCGCTTCGGGTGCTGTCCTTCGTGCGTTGGACAAACGCAATGGCCCCAGTCGTCAAGCAAGGTGCAGCTACGGCCTCCTACGCCTCGAGCCTCAAGACCCGGAAGGACGCAAAGGCTTAAGTAATGCATTCACGAAGGACAAGTGGCTACGTACTATTTACTGGGTCATTCAGAAGGTTTGGCATCGAACACTTTATCATAGAAATCTGCTCACATGAATAGGGCTCCGAGATTGTACCATCTGATACCAAGACCTACGAAGCCATGACGCCGTTCCCACTCTTTGACGGAAACTCTCGTAGCAAGTTCCGGGGCCCCTATATCTGTCGACAAGATATCTATCTCTCGGATACAGCCTACAAATGCCACCGACATGAAGAAGATGAACACAACCTGGGTAAGTCAGGGAGACGCGAAGTCACGCCAGAAGACTAATTGCTCGACAGATGCCGAAAACCTCGGCTATCTCGAATTTGATGTGTCGCGGTACTATGAGCGAGGTCGTTTCTTGACTAGGCACGCGGGACAGAATCACGATGGCGTGGTGGTGACAGAGCCCCATACCGAATTCCATTGGCAGATTCAGTTCGTTGTCGATGGTCTCAATCTTGCTTGTATGTTTCATCGCCTCCCCAGTTCATCACAACCCAATACTGACCAGTGACAGGTTGCGCTGTCGTTGACGGCAACGTTGAAGCTGTTCTGAAGGTCAACATGGCATCTGGATTCGATCCATCTACAGAATAGCCCTATCAGCCTTTGCAGTTTCCTCATATAGTCAAATCTATACGTGGGCGGGAATCTGAGGCACTCGTTAGAACATTGGTACATGGGCTTTCATCCAGGATCGAGCGATCTTCTTTGTTTTACTGGGGAATGTTTTGAGTAAAAACTCATATTCCGAGGTCAGATGGCCAGGTGTACATAGTTGAATGATCTCAAAGGTTTTGGGCGATCACCGGATTCATGAAATGGCTCTTGACCGACAGATGTTAGTCTAGTTTGCAGTCTTGGGGGGTGGTAGCGTACCTTCTATACAGAATGGCGAATTGTACTTTGCTTTTTCACTATCGGTATGACCAGGCAGGTGGGTGACAGAAGAAATATCCTCTAAGGCTTAGATTACTGGAATAAAGTAGTCTAAGTGCTTCTCTAAACTACTCTAAGATGACTTCACTATTTCGTCTCTTATGCTTATGACGGTCAATTCTCTCTTCTGACACCCTGCGGCCTCTGTACAGAATGTTGCTTTTTTTACTATTGGTATAACCAGGCTGGTCTTGCCCAAAGCCTGTCTAGTGGGTATCAATTAAGCATATTCCTCCAACCCATACTCAGCATCCATTTCTGGGTCATCCTCATCGTATCCTCCATCACCACCAAATTCATCATTGCCACCGCCAAACTCTTCTCCGTCGTTATAACCCTGTGTTTCGTCGTACTCTTCATCTTCATACTCTTCCTCGTCTTCTTGAGGAACCTCGGCCTCATCCCCTGCCACGCTCTCATCAGGCGCCTCAACGGCATCATCCCCTCGTGTGCTCCCAGCTTGACTCGTCTTACGGCTCGTTGCTTCTGAGCCGGGGCCGCCGATGTTGGGCAGGTCGAAGATATTGCGGATGGCGTCGTAGTTGATCCTCTTTGACCAGGCGCGGTCCTTGGCGACGTTGACAGCTGCTTCGGCGGCTGAGCTGGCAGGACTGGTCTGGCCTTCACCCATTCGGGCGCGTTTGCGTCGTTTTCGTGTTTGCTTCGGTCGCTCGGCTTCAACCTTCTTCCGGAAGACCTTCTCTTGGTGCTTCCGTAACCATTCCTTGTTCTGATTGACCCAGATCATCTCCTTGATCTGGGCTTCCTCGGGGGATAGTAGGCAGTTGTTGACCTCGGGGTCGTCGGCAAACTCATCTTCTGTGACGTCCGCCGACATGGAAACTTCTTTTTGTGGGCGTTGTTGTAGAGCCCAGACTGTGTGGATTCGTGCTCGTTGCTCGGCAGTCGTGTAGGCCATTGCGTGTTCATAAGTCAATGGATCGTTGAAGATCTCTTCAATAACGCCCTCGAGTTCTTGCTCGTCTTGCTCCCACTCCTCGTTGATGGGTAGTTGGGGCTTGTCGCCTTTACGGGTATTGGTGTTTTGAGATGCAGCGTCTTCTGCCATCTCCTCTTCCAATGCATCTCCAAATTCTTCAACCAATGTGTCAAGTGTTTGGACGTTGTTCTCTTCCTCATTCTCATCGCCTTCTTCGGCCTCCGCATTCTCGGTCAATTTGCTAACGAGTGATGGATCTTTGGCGATCTTAGACGGTAAGGGTGGAATGATGAAGCCGTCATCATCACGACGGTACTCAACAACTGGCGCATTAGAGAGGTCGGCGCCGCCTTCTATTAGTCGCGGATCAATCTTGTCGGCCAAGTTGTCGTCTTCCTCCTCATCCTCATCCTCGTCGGCGTCTCCGTCGGTTGAAGGCCGCTTTCGCTTCTTGTTCTTGGCAGCTAATTGCTTTTTGTACTCGGCGGTCTGCTTATAAAACGATGGTGGATCATGTGAGCTTTCTAAGAAGTCCATCTTCAAGAAATCCTCCACGGACATCTGACTGGATTCAGTGACCTTGAACTCTGACAGACGGTTCTGGATTGTGTGATTGGTGACTTTGACGATATACACCACCTCGCGCACTGTTCGTCGGAAATTGTGCATTCGCGCCGCCATGAGCAAACAGGCTCCGCAGATACCAGAAGGTCGACGACCCATGACCATCCAATCTCGACTCATTCGTTTGACCAAACGGACAGCATCTTCGGCAACCTTGGCGGTGTCTTGGTGGAACTCCATCTTTGTCGCAAATCGCCAGATAAGATCCTCGGGGTACACAGGAATGAGACCGTCGTTGCCGATTGGCACCACCTCATTGAGTTTCTTGAAAATTCGGCCCAGCTTGAAGACGTTGAGTTGTACCAAGTCCGCCAAATCGATAAGCATGACCTTGCAAGGCGGCTCTGCTCGGCATGCAGCATATAAACAGACAGCTGCAACACTGGCTAATGTGCGACCCTGAATGAAGTTTGCCATGGAAGCCAATTTGAAGACTTGTGTTCCTGCAGTGACCAGACTATCGCTGACATTAAGTTGTTGCGCATAACCCTGCATCAATCCCTTTGCCTCCCGAATGCTCTTCTCTCTGTCCTCCGATCCACCAACTCGTCGAAACGCAGGACCCATGCTGCGAACACCCGCCTGATCGGCACCGATATAAGAACCGTGTACTACAGCAGCACCCGAAGAAGATTCTCCGAAAGTGATTTCCGCCACGATATTACTGTCATCCGAAATACGACCACAGGTTTGACATGTGCCATCAACGACATTCGGTTTGGGACAGGCTTTGTTTGGACATTGTGGGCGGTTCGGTCTCGCAAGTGCAGCATTTCGATTTACAGCAGCGACTCGTAAACTATTTGATTGGGCTGCTGAAGCGGCTGCTCGCCTCTCTTCTCGTTCGCGCATGGCTCGGACAGGATTCGGCTTTGCGAATCGCGGTTTGGCGGTAGGGCGCCCCGAGGGGCCCGATTTTGGTGGTGTAAGAAAGGACGACATTGTATTAGATACTGTAAATATCGTGTAAGTGAAAGAAAATATGTACAAGTCCTGCAGCAACCAACCTTCTGTACATCCCCCGGGCCGTCTAACCAGCCAATTTGAAGAGGCTATATAAGCACTCCAAGATCGCGATATCGAATGCTGCTGAGCAAAGCGCAGCTACAGAAATCCAATAAGAAAAAAAGATTATCGCGATAAGGAAATGCGTAGTGAGAAGGGTCGCGTTTGGTAGGAGAGATACTGGCGAAGAAAATCGTGAGTTGAGAGAGAAGCGGGGTGTTTTTTGTGGAAGAGGAGCCTTTATGGTCAAGTGGGGAAGAGTTTTCACTCGCGTAACAATGCCCGCACCAAAACTGAGTCAGAGCCAAGGCAGTGATGGTTCGAACACCAGCGCGACAGTTTTTGGGTGGTTTATCGGCGCCGACTATCTCTCTTTGAACGGTCTTCTCCCGTCTTCAAATCGTTTATCTCTTGCAAGATAATTCCTTCTCTGAGTGGAAGATACAGTGAAAAGGAAGAAAAGTCCTGAGAGTTAGTCTTTGTCCCGTTGATGGTCTCGTTGCATGGAATGGTTGGTGACGACCAAGTTCCGCAGTTTATCCGTCATCCAGGGAAGCTTATCGCCATGGACGCAATGAAACCTTGGTCCAGCGACAGTGAACCTTGGCTGCAGAAGACATGGGAGACAGAATTGTCCTCTAAGCTTTAGGTTGCCAAAATAAAGTAACTTAAGAGTAGGTCTAAACTGGCATAAAGTAACTAAACTATTTCATCTCTTATGCTTCTAGCAGTCATTTCTTCTGACACCCTGAGGGCGCCCCGTTTGTTGTATGCCTAGCAGCTTTACAGAACTCGCCGAGGCACAGGCATAGGGTAAGAGGAACGCAATTTGGAGGTCACTCATTAAGACAAAGACCTCTCTTCCCAACAGATAAACATTTACGCTATTATGAATTGAATGGACTTTAAACAACATCCTATTTTGTCCTATAATAGTCATACTACAGTTCCACCGTGTCAGCTGCCTCTCTCTCCAACCCAGGCAAGGCATCGAATGCCGTTCCAAAAGTAGTAACAAACCCAACTTCCCTCCCCACAGTAGCTTTTACCCGCAAATTCAGCTTCCCTCCCCAAGCTCCACTACCTGTCAAAAGACCATGACATCCAGAATTAACCGCAGACAAAGGCCTTATTATGTACCCTTTTACCAATAGCTTCAATATGCATGGTGGAGTCTCCGCTCGTGTTGGTCCAATTACGTCAGGGCTGCCCCGCGGTTGACTGAAAGACATCGTTTCACAAGCACTATAAAGACATGACCTTGTCCCTGTACATGATCAATAGAAGAATTCATCTTATACTTATCTATTATTCGTGATACAAAATGGAAACTCCTTTTAATGTCAGAGCTAAGCCGGGTACTGATGTCTGGAAGCAGCCTCCTTCCACAGATGTCTTCACAGGTCTGTCCTCACTGCAACCCCTCACTCACATCAATTACCCTGCCATCACCAGCCTCATAGAACAAACCAGCAGACAAAGCTCATACTAACAAAAGCAGGTCCCTTCACCCCTCACTCCATCGCTCCCCTAAAGCACTTCATCTCCGCAACAGCCACTTTCCGCGCACCCTACGTCCACCAATACGACCAAGCCTGTCTAGTCCTCACATTCACCAAGCCCGCTACCCCAGGCGCTCCCCGCAAGTGGATCAAGACAGGCATCGAGCTGTACAACGAGCTCCCGCGCTACTCAACTGTTACATGCGATTCTTGGGCCGACTGGAGCGTTGAGACTGTTGGGCCTAATGATCAGGCTGGCGTCAAGAGTGGTGAGAAGACTGTCACTATCAAGGCCATGAAGGTGGAGGATGCGCTGGGCGTGTGTCTCTGGATCTACAGAGTTGACGAGAACGGCGAGAAGACGCCGCTGAGACAGACGAATTGGGTTTATGGCGATAATGGTGGTGAGGGGTGGGAACTTGAGGTTTCGGCGGCTGTGTTTAGACCTGATCCTTACAAGAACATCAAGGAGGACCTCGAAGGTACATTTGAGAAGTTGGAGGTCGAATGGGAGAAGCCTACCGCCTAAGTATACAGACATCAACAGTTCAGCAAGCATTAACAATACACAAGACATCACATTGCAACGAAACATATAGTGAGGTGGCCGAATTTCTCATTACCTCGACCCTGGTGCAAAGCGCCAGGGAGGACCGTTCAACGATCCCAAGTTGTTAATAATCATCAAGATCGTAACTTCATTCTCATCGGCGACTTGCCGCTCCCAATAAAACCATGCAAGAAGGATCTTCCCAAAACATTCCATCTCCTCCAGCAAACAAAAAAACAGCATGGAAAGCAGGCCCAAAAAAAACAGGACAAGGTTCGAGGTATCAGTCTCGATGCGAACCAAAAGCAACCAAAGGGGGGGAACGTGATCCTCAGTACTAGTCAAGGCTGGACGCATACGCAGTATGCAGAGTAAGATATTAGAGCCTTCCGTTCTCGAGGCGTTCCCCCCTTGGTAGTGCAAAAGTCCAGAGTAGGAGATGTTTTTGTATCCGTTTCGCGTTCTAGTAAGCATTGTTCAATCAAGAAAACACCTGTGCAAACGCGGAAGCCAAGAAAAACAGCCAACAAAACCAGAATAGATCCTTTTTTTCTTCTTTTTCCGTGATGGTGCAAATGCAAGCTTTGTGCCAATTTCGGTGACATTTGCTCGCGGGTATAGAAACAGCAGTCAAGCGTTCCAATCCTTCCCAAATCTCCCCCCATTCCAAAACTCTGGTGTTGAAACCAAAGACAGCCGGGTCTTTTTCTAGTGGATAACAAAACGCCAGAGTAGAGTGTGTAGAGGAAAGGAAATGTCCCAGTACCTAGGTGTGTGTGAGTTGGGTATCAAAGCAGAGTTGTAAAATGACAAAACAAAACAAGAAACTCGCGATAGACGAAATCGCACAATAAGTGAGCAGAGGATGTGAGGGACTTCGTATGGCGTCGGATTAGATCCTCTCAGCTCGTGTATCATCAAAATTCGGTCGGCCAACCTCGCAGAAGGGGGAGTCATGTAATAAAACAAAGCTCCTTAGGACGTCAATCTGATGATGGAGCATGAAAAGCACCGAACGCCGAATTCCAACTTTTCCCAAGCATCACTTTTTTTTTGTGGTTTTCTGTACTTTCGCGGCTTTGGCGGTATTCTGTTTGTTATGTCCTCCAGCGATGATCAAACACACGAGGCATCTGGAGGCCTGTTTGAGGGGTTATACATGTGTGTGTTCGGCTTGTCTTGAATCACCTCAGACAGTCTTGGGCGTGCGAGCGTTGCTCACGTCAATGACGTCGTCAAGGTGATTACACATGGCCACAAACAGGTCGAAGAATAGCTTGCTGCCGCCCGCTTCCATCTCGGATTGCATGGTCCCGCTGCGCTTGAAGGTCTTGCGACAGCGGATAATCAGGGCGAGGTAGTGAGCGCGCAGACGGCTGTCTGAGTCGGGTGTGTGGGCGTAGGCGTACTGAGCTGACCTGATAATGGTCCCGACATCGATGCCGGATTGCAGTCCCTGCTTGCGCAGGGCCAGACGCTTTAGCTCCTCAAGGCCGTATCGGTCCGCGGCACAGTAGACGACCGTGTCGCGGAGGATGGCCATGTCGAGACTCGACAGATAAATGGTGGCTTCAGACGTGTCGCCTGCGCGGCCACCTCCGGTTTCGGGGTTAGGTGAGGTGTGAGGTGTACGTGCCTGGTCCTCTAGCTCCCAAGAGTTGCGCTGCTTATTGTGAAGCAGACGTGGGTAGTAATCACCCTTGTAGAGATATTCGAGGACGGCGGAGAACACCTCGGGTTCTTCGTCGGGAAGGGAGATTCTTTTGCTCTGTGCCTCGAAGTGGTTTCCGCGAAGGGCCGCTTCGAAGAAGGGCGACTGGCGGAGCACTTCCTCGTGTGCTGCAAAGAGCCGGCCATCTCGACCAACCGTCAGGGTGACGATAGGCGAGGGTGCAGGCGCGGCGGTAGGTGCGGACTTTTGCGGAATAGTGTCCTGCTCATTGAGCGATCTTTGCAACTTCGACATCTTCGTTTGATCCCGGTGAGCGCCCGATCTCTTCAGTCTCGCAGCCTTGTCGACACGGCCGGGGTCTTGCGACCTAAACGAGCGCTTGAACATGGCTACGGTGTTTATCGGAGGAAACCGGTAGATAAAGAATGGACTCGTAACGGGAATTTCGACGAGATAGAGAGGTGAGGAGAATAACGACTCCTGGTTTCTTGTGTATCGATTCGACTTGGCTAGAGAGTGACGAAAAGAGCGTAGAGATAGAGAGCAAAAGAGAAAGAAGAAAAAGAGAGTGACGCACAACAGAAAGATTGACAAAATGGGCCCGTGAAGAGAAATATGTCCTTCTTTTGGGACAAGACAAGACGATATCCTCCAGGTGAATCTTTGCGACCCTTTTTTGGTTGTGAGTGGGGGGAGGAAGAGAGAAGAGAGTCGGGGGTCTGGGGGGAGAGACCTGTATTTATTACTATGGGGAGGCCATCACCAGCCATGCATAAGGCCCTAATCGAGTTTTAACGCCGCGGGGGTCCAGGGATCAGCGTGAGGCAGCCAGCGTCGTGCAGCTCTTGCAACCTGAATTATTTGCATTTTGATAGGCTTAATGGATCAATTTCAAGGCCCTGGTCGTCTTTGAGCCTGATGATGTTGCATTGAATTGATACGCGACCGCTACAAAGTCAGGCTTGCATTTGGGAGTCATCTTTCATCATAGGCACAGTACCTGTAAGAGCCCCTGCAACTCTTGAATTCTAAGATAGCTGCACCGTGCCTCACTATCAATGCCCAACATCGCTCACCGTCATCTCTAGTTTTTTACCGGTCCATCTTCCTAGTCGTCACTTACACGGACCTGAGTAAACAAGTCTTGTTTTGTAGAGACACCATAAATTCCACTCTATTATCGCCACTCCAACCCCCTCTCAGCATAAACGCTACAATGTCACTCGGTAAAATGCGCCCTGTCAATGTCCCTCACCAGCTCATCCATCTGGTACCCAATCGTCGAGCTTCGTGAAGACGCTACCGAGCCGTTCCATCTGTACTAGTAGATCCTCGCTTGTGATTGGTGTCATGTCTACAGTGGGGGGCTGGTCGGGTTGTATCAAGATGGTGTGGTCAAGTCCCTGTCGCACGACGCTTCACGATGCCGCAATGTGTAAGGTGCATCTGGCACGCATTTACAATAGAGACTCTAAAGTCTCAACCGCCAGTTATAGCCATAACTCCGAACTCTGATACAGATGATAAGAACTGGCTCGAACAAGCAGATGAGAAACAATCGCAAATGAGCTGATGACGTAGTGCGTCGTTCAATTTAGGTCAATTCTAGGTTTAATGGTGTCGCTATCAGATGTGCCAGAGCCCAGCCCCAGTCAAGTTGATCACTCTCCGTACAGCAAATCTTCTTCAGTCAATCTTCTTCGATCAACAAATATACTTTCCATGGTGTGTTCGAGGTTTAACAATCTTCACTCAAGATCAGGTGTCCAGCACCGATCACCGTTCCCAATTACTTCCCATTCACTGGTCGAGGGCCGCTTGCGCAGCGGCGATAGCGCGAGCTTCGTTCTTCGATCGTGTAAAGGTCTCACGGCAGGCAACAAAGCCTTGCATGAGGATGTACACTATCGATCGTGTTAGTCTTCGGAAAATGCTCGGAGAAGGACGCCAACTTACTGATAGGCATCAAGAACACAAAGCCAATGGAGTAGAGGGTGATCGCCTCATCGGAGCCAACTTCCTTCTTGTCGAGCCAGAAGAAGGGGGAATAGTCAGTGACGAGACGACCAAATGCAGCCCAACCCAAGTATGCGGTAGCGAAGAAGAGAATGCCAATCAGGTGCAGTCCGACAGTCTGCATCATGTGTTGTTAGCAAGAGACATGCATGTTTTGGTAGCAACTTACATATGGACGTCGGATGCTGTTGAGAACAAGGATCTCGACAACCATGACCAGTGTTCCGATCGCATACAAGGACAAAATGATGAAGGCCCGGAACCATCCTTCTCCAAAGATGTCGGTGACTGTATGATGGTCAGTAACTAGAGATCAGGATCATAACGAGTGCTCTCACATGGAGGCTGAGGCTTGTCTTCGGCATATCCAGCCCAGGTAGGAATGGTGGTACTGTTTCCACGACGAAGTTCTGGTTGAGGTTCGCCAGCGCGGCTCTCCTTCGACTGTTGGCGGGTGATGAAGAAGTAGATCGTAGAGTTCGCAAACGCAAAGACTACACAGAGGGTGTAGAATAACGTGAAGTGAAACTGCTTGCGAAGATTGCCCATGTGCTTGGGAAGCGACATGGTTCTGATGAGGAACCCTTCAACTCCGCCCATGTGTCGATCATGATGATGGGGATAGTAGAGGTGAGTGAAGGTCCATGACTAGACAATAGATTAGCTCGCTGAAAGGGAACGGGGCCACCTCAAACTCACAAAGGTCAGAAGCTGGTACAGCACGATGAAGAAGAAGCTGATGTTGGCGAAGTCGAAAATAATGCGCCAGTTGGAGAATTCGCTATGCTCGTGGAGCTCGAAGTTGAGGATGAGAATACCCACGGCGATGAGAAACGCCAAAAACAGACCTCGAACGATCACGAGGACGTTCTGAGGGATGCAGGACCATGGCGAATGGCATGCTCGAAGAAAGGCAGGCTGTTTCATGAGTTGGTTAGAGAGAGCTTGAGTGCGGAACAATGCGGTTGAGACATACATGATCCTGCATGACATTGGGGCTGGGAAGGCCATCAGCGTTCTGGAGGAGGGGAGCTGAGTCCATTGCGAAGACTCAGCAAGACGTCGAGATACAGTAGAGTGGTTCCAAAAATGACAAGAATGAACAGTTATAGTAATAAGGGGATGTTGCAGCAAAGATATTCGATGGTGCCAAGATGCGTAGGAGTTCGGGCGTCGGAGAGGTGATGCTGAACGAAACAGCAAAGATGAGCGATGATGCAGGACGGAGAAGCAAAGAGTTGAGATGGCGGGGAGAATTCATTGTGATGAAGGAGACGCGTCGTGTTGAGAGAAGGAAGGTGCTCCTTCCCAACGTATGCTTGTGGTGAGGCAGTTGTCGTAGAGAGAAAGATGCGATGGAGAAAACGGCAGGAGGCAGCAACAGTTCATTTTCACGGCGGTGACAAGACATTAAGCCTTATGAACAGTTTAGTATTATCGGCATAGTCATCTGTGTGAGCTCATCGCCGAGGTATATCTATCGTACATGCATTAATCGTTGAACTTCAAGAACCCATTTAGGCCTTCTTCTGGTTGACACTCTCAGCGCCCTCGCGCTCCATGCCTTGGCAGCCAGTGAGCTTGCCAGCCAGCTCCTCGGCCTTTCCATATCCGTTCTCGTTGTTGGGGTCGTTCTGTGCTCGAAGCTCGCCAGCCTTCTTCATATCAGCAAGACCCGCGGCCTTGTCCTGCTCGCCTGAGGCCTTCCAGGGCTGAGAGCCGGTGATGGCACCAATGGTAGCCTAAGATTGTGAGAAAGAGCTTACGACCAATGTGGAATGCAACTTACCTCTGCGGCACCCTTGACGTACTGGGCGTGGCTGCCAATGAGACCGGGCTGCTGGTTGTTGTTGTCGGCCATTGTGGATGTTTTGGTGGTGTAAGTGGTTGTAAGTGGTAGTTTGCAGGTGCTTTTGCTACAGAGACAAGATAATGTTGGTAAATGAAGTGTTTGAGAGAATGTCAGAATAGAAAACAACGTCTCCGAATGACCATTTTAAATACCAAGCTCCCTACTCGCCTACGACGCCGATGACATCGATCTCATGCTTCTCATATAGTCATGACATCACCTTCTACGAGCGTGACACCCCCCGCGTTAGACCATTTATAGCGGCAAGGTCCCTGGAATTATGGGTACACCTTATCCAGGCACAGCCACAGCTGCCGCCTCAAACGCCCCAGCTGTCTCGAAGGTAGGTGGCCCGTGCGTGTCGAGCTCCCATGAGCCACATGTCCTCAGCGCGAATCCTCCATAAGCTGCATCGTGGAGTTATCAAGCTCCCCAACCTCAACGCTTCATTCCACGCCATTGCTATACACCAGTCACCATGCTGTCGAGTCTTGGAAACCCCCGGCAGGCTGCCGCGCAGCTCATGAACTTTGCGCTTATCCTGTCTACGGCCTTTATGGTACGGACCCGTGTCTTCTCCGACAGGTATTACACATGCTAACCTCGTGGCAGATGTGGAAGGGCCTCTCCGTCATTAGCGATTCACCATCCCCGATCGTCGTCGTTCTCTCCGGCTCAATGGAGCCTGCCTTCCAGCGAGGTGACCTCCTCTTCCTCTGGAACCGAAACCTTGTGGCCGAGACCGATGTTGGAGAAGTGGTGGTTTACAACGTTAAGGATAAGGACATTCCCATTGTGCACCGAGTTGTGCGCAAGTTTGGCAAGGGGTATGTATTTTTTATGGAAGAAATGATATAACGGCTAACATTGTGTAGTGACACCGCAAAGCTTCTCACCAAGGGCGACAACAACCTTTCAGACGATACCGAACTCTACGCCAAGAACCAAGATTATTTGGTGCGTAAGGACATTATTGGCAGCGTTATTGGCTACATTCCATTCGTCGGCTACGTTACAATTCTCTTGTCCGAGTACCCTTGGCTCAAGACGGTGATGCTGGGAATCATGGGTCTCTTGGTCGTTCTGCAGCGAGAGTAGAAACAACAACGCCAAGGTGAACAACTAAATAAAGGGGTATATGATGGGCGGCATATGAATATTTTGTACAAAAGCGAAGCGTCAACAGTGTCGTCAAAGTGGCAGCCAAGAGAAGATTCGATTGATACCCATTACGGCAATAGTTGCAAAAGCACGTGTCGGTGATTTCTTGACAGGGACGAAGGATCAAGGCGTGATAAATTATGATGCCAAGGCCGGCAGAGACGAAGTGACAACAATATCGGTAGGCCGGTCGCCGGCTTGGCAGACCCTTTCATTAGACACCACGCATAGGGTAGGACACATGTGAGAGATATACGATTCCCGTACAAGCTTAACTCGTGTTGGTTGAACAGTCCATGACTCATTTCTGGTTAGTAAAGACCAGCGTTCCTGCAGACTCTTTGTAGCCCTACGAATTGGCGTGTTGCGACTCGGCGATTTCCCATCACGTCCCCTGGACTAATCTCAGCGACATGTGGACCAAGGCCGAAAGGGGCTAAAGGTTTGATGGGAATCGTAACGGCGGCCGCCAAGGGTCAATAGAAATGGAAATTTTCAATGATGCTGCTTCTGTTTAGCGAGTTCTTTTTCCAGAATGATCTTGGTTGGTCTTTATCTCCGGCAGTGGCTTGTTCAAATTGTCGATGGCTCTTTGAGTCGATCCATGTTTCATGTTGCAGCTCCTTTGAATGAAGGGATGCGACAACTGCCAAACCAACAACCAACAAGGCCCGTAATCCTACCGGTAGTTATGCCTTCAATCCCAGTACCAACACACAGTAAAGAAAATTCTTTTCAGCCGACTGCCTAGAATCGAAGCTTTGCATCATACCAACAGCGCTTAGGCATGTCTTGAGTGCGCCGATGACCCCTTAGATCAACACGCCGGGATTAACGACTCCATCCATTGCGCTACTCTACACCACGAGACCAATGAAACTGCAAGACTAAGACGATTCTCAGCCCCTGCAAGGGCCAGGGGGCAACTTCAATGTCAGGTCTTCGGTTGCTTTTGGAACAATGTCGCCTGCTCGCCTGCCCTGGAGAGGTTTCATCGCTTGGCTTTTTAGTTAAAGTGAGCTAGTGGTTTATAAGTCTCTTTTACCCGCCTCCCTCGTGCGCGAAGGGCCTCTTTTTTCCTATTTCCTATTTGGTTCTTTGCTCACTCACTCATTCGTTCGCTCATTTGTACCGACCGCCACCTTTCGTTTATTATATTCATTTCGCTGTGCGTTTTATTCTTCATTTATCCTAGACTATCTACATCATTATACGAACCAAGTGCGACGCGCTCAGGCAATCACTACACGAAAAGTGAGACTCCAAGACACTAGACGGAAACGGTCACTATCGCAACAACCGACAAGTCTTTATTACTCTGGTCACCAACTATTCGACACCGATTCTCTCGACTTTAAAACTTATTATATCACAAGATGGCACCAGAAGCCTCTTCTCAAACGGACAACGCGCCGCCTACTTCGCCTACCCCTGCCATCCCTCCGAATGCACAGCACCCTGCCCAGACATTCAACCAGCAACAACAAGAACAGCAGCAACAGGCCGGTTTCCAGCAGGACCCTCGTAGCTATGGTCCACCCTACGTGCCCTACCCTCAGCAAGGAGCTGCGCCACCTATGCCCCAGAATTGGACCCCTCCCCGAATTCAAGAAGCCAAGGCTTGGACGTACACCAAGTTGGCGCTTCACGGTGTCGATATCGTTACTTGTATTGTTGGTCTAGCTCTCACTGGTTCGTTGAGGAGCGTCCAGACCCTTGGTCTGGTCGCAGTTGGCGCTTGCCCTCTGGTATGATCTAATCTCTGTTTTGATGTAATACATACTGACCTGGATTAGTTTGTCATGGCTTTGATTTGGGATATCGCAGAGCTTCTCACTCGCTTTGGTCGCAAGTGGAAGGCTGGTATCCACCCTGGCGCTCATGTCGCTATCCATCTATTCATCTGGCTCGGTGCCGCTGTTATCGGCGGTTTGGAGGCCACCTTCAGCGCATATTACTCCTCCTTCGACTACCTCGACGAAACCTGTGAATACAGCCGCGAAGAGAGACGTTACGTTTGCACAAGTAACGATGACGGCGTTGCCAGCAAGCACACGCTCTTTGTCTCCTTGACAGTTTTCACCTGCCTTCTCTGGCTCTGGCAGTTCGTTCTCTTCGTTGGCGCCTGTATCGATACGCAAAAGCGAAACGCTGCTATGAAGAAGCCCATCATGGTTTGGGGTGGTCCTCCCTACTGGGGTCCCGGTGCCCAAGGCTTCCAGCAGATGCCTCAACAGATGCCGCCTCAATTCTACGCTCCTCAAGGACAGAACATTCCCATGCAGAACTGGGCTACTCAACCCGCAGGAAATGGCAAGGAGGCTGTGGCTGCGGTTCAACCTACGGCTGAGCGCTATGCTTAAAGGATTCGAACTTGTAAAATGACAAAAAGATGAGGCGCAACTGAGTGGGGAGAAAGGAGTTTTAGGTTCGGAGAGAAGAATTCTTAGGTTATAGGAAGAATCCCACTCGGCCACGCCTCATCTGAAGGGGACCAAGGTTATTCTGGTATTTGAACCTCAGCTGCGGGGGGTTCGAAGTCGAAAAATTACAAAAAGATGAGGCGTGACCAAGCGGGGAGAAAGAGGTTTTAGGTTCGGAAAGAAGATTCTAGGATATTAGGTAGAGGATCCCACTCGGCTACTCCTCATCTTGAAGGATATAAGGTTAATCTTGGTGTTTAAACCCTGGCTGCGAGGGGTTTGAGGAGATGAATTGCTCTGTGAACTCATACCCCCAGATACTTTGAGCTCTGACCGAAACGACAATAGAAGGCTTGTTGCAATATACCCACAAAGGATGAACTTGGCGAGGGAAAGACAGAAGACCATTTCATAATGTCGATATTAGATTTCTATACGATTGAAAACTTTTAGACCCAACATCAAGAGTTTGTAGGCTCATTGCATGTGGGAGCTGGCAGATCATACTTGATACCGAGTCTCTGGAGTGGTTGTATTTGCGCTACCATCGCATGGTCTTCGCTGTGGTCCAAGCCGAACTCGAGCCAGCGAACACGGTTGAGAAGCCACACGACGAATAAAATGCTAGGCAGACCACTGACCTCTCACTCTGTTAGAAACATGGCAGTTACAACGCACAGGCAAGCAGCAAGAAGTTCTTAGTCAAATAAGACCCTACTCACGATGTTGTAAGCATTGCGCTTTACTTCGTTACAAAGATACCCTACACCATCGACGTAGTCGGACTCGCGTGCCAACAACACCAGATCTCCACTTTCTCAACCATCAAGAGGCTAGCGCGTCTTCTAAACATCAGATTGACTGCACCCAGAACAGAGCAGATACCACGATGCCCTGTACTGGCGGTTGTTCAAAGGATAAAACGATTGTCAAATGAGCCTGCAAAGAGTATATATACCGTCTTTTTGTGCTTTTACCCCAAAAGTCGCTGCGCTGGCGCAATGGTTAGCGCGTTGCTTTCCGGTGGCAAAGGTTCCAAGTTCGAGTCCTGGGTGCAGCTCACTTCAAGATCTGAACACTTCGGTGTTCAGTCTCTTTTTTTTCCGTTATTGGGCATTGAACACGACTTTCTTTTTGTCTCTTACAAGATGTAGAAACCATCTGCTGATTCCATTCACTTCTGACGAGGTTATGGCTGCTTCATGCTCTTCTGCTGACGGGATTCGGTCAAAGGATCCACCTCAGCGCTGTGTTGGTAGATATGCTCTTGACGAACCCGGGGACTGTTTCTTTCCTTTCGCCGTTTCAGCTTTCTGACCAGAACTCTCTGTCATGTAAATTTCTTAGTCGAGACTCACTACCACGGATAAATAGCTCGCGGAAACCTTTGGCCAATATCGGCTTAACTGATAGACAGACAGTCGATGAATCGAGCCGGCTTTCAGCACCTCGTGCTTAGTGATGTCGCTGTGCTTCATGTCCTTGGGATCATCCATTTACTGTTACATAGGTCTGTCCAATAAACCAGATAATCGCATAAGCCTTTACGGCGGTATCCCTGGGTTTAGTCCATCTTCCTCTACTGAAGTTGAGTGAGGTTGACGCCCAAGTAGGTAATGTCCTCTGGCCTATCATCTTAGACGGATTGCAGTAGGTGGGTCGCGTCTACTGCTACAACGGCATAGCGCTTATCGCAACTGCATCTCTGCCTACCTGGATGATGGATGCAATCAAGTATTTAAGGATGGACAGTATGGAACACCTGTGGTGTTCGTCTATCTGGGACTTTCGATTCTCAAGCTTACTGACAGACTCAATCCACTGCCATGTTGCAAGTGACATTACAGCAACTCTCACGACAAACAGAAATGTCTAGCCTAGGGCGTATGGGCTCTCCATTTCGAGTCTCTCGCTGACTGCATGGTGCTGATATGTTGCTGCTAGGCGTGAATATTTATATATAGGTGCTGTCGTGATCAGCGACTTCAGTCAGTACGAAGAAACACCACAGGACGTTTGGCGTGGTGAGCTGTTGTTTCGCGGTGTGGCGCTAGAAACCATTAGAACACATGCCCGACGCCGTTGCGCAAAACTCAAAGCATATCATGAAGTTATTTGTGCTTCGTTCAATTGTGCCCCTACTCAACAGACACAACGTGGCCTGAGGCGCGCTGGTCGCTGCCTGGTACGGTTCAAAGCACCTTGTCCCAAACTCAATCCCGGGCCAGACACGCAACAATGCTCGATCGATGATCCGGAATCTTCAATCCGACGACTGTGAGTCATCGTAGCCACACCTGGTACAATCGCGTAGCCAAGTGAGTGTTGGTGCGACACTCGGTCAGCATCCTGATAACAGCTACCAAGCAAACAAGGGGGACAATAAGATTTATGAGTCAAGCAGATGGCGAATGGCATCGCACCAGGAGACTGGATGGATGGACTACGTTCGGGGTGCCTGCGGTGGGTTTAGCCACAAGCCCAGTTAACGGGACAAACAGAACGTGGGTGAGCCTGCTTCACCTTTGACCGTGCTCCCCGAGCGCTTGAACTACTTTCTTGGAGCGTTGCTCAGATTGGACAAGCAGCTCCGGAGACAGCGGCGTTGACGTTCATTCCCACGTCGCAGGAGCACAGCTACACCAATTGACACATCACATTGGAATGGGAATCATGATTCATTTGAACATTCAATGAAATTGGTCGCTGCGGCTTTTATCTACCTCTAGACCCATGGACGGAAACACCAGTAAAGAAAGTACATGAGAAAAACACTTTTAGCCCGTTTTCCATCATCAAGACCATCAAAACATTAGTGGCATTAAACCTTTTCGTCTTTTGTTTTGTAGGCGAGACGCTCACAGAGCAGTCTCTTGCCTGGACATCACCCTTCTGACTCAATACAAGAGGGTGTGTCCCCGATTCCTCCGATACGCTCACCCGGCTTTTCGACCAGGCTGAAGCTAGTTGGGGTATCATCTCCAAAAAGAAATCCGTCCCGTTCCCTTGGGGGAGGGGGCTTTACGCTCCCGAGCACGCTGTAGACATGGGTCGTATTAACCCGAATGAAACACAAGTAAGGAAAAGTTGTTAAAAGAAGGTGTTTTGTCGAGGCCAGGGATAGCGGCAACTATGCCGTCCTCGTACGTTTTTGGGGGTGAGGGCATGGCATTAGATCTGTAGATAGTTCACATCAGAGATGCTTCGATGTCTCTTGTGACTGTTGCCAGCCTCGGTGGTTGCCTTGCGTTTTGAAGACATTTGCTCAAGGGGGCTGCGCGTGGTGTCGCTCATTTGTCTCTTATGTCGACGAGCGGGTGTAAGGGGAATGGCAGCAGTGTCGAATCGGTCCGATCTCAGACCCTTGATTGCGGTCAAGTTATAGGGACCGCTGAATGCAAGCGAATCTTGAGTAGCTTGGTTGCTCAGGATAAGCTGCTGGTTAATTTGGTTACGGCGGAATGCTCCGACGTTCTCAGGTCTGAGATGACCGAGGACCTCCTTGTCGCTCGTGGCAGTACTAGGCCTGGCGGGTGTTGATGCGGGATCCCAGTTGTCACCATTGTCCTCCTCGCCAGAAGAATCGTTCTCCTCCCAGGCAATGAAGTCATTGAGGTCCAAGTTAAGTTCGTCATCTTCTTCATCCTCGTCGTCTGGCAAGCTAGGCGCGGTCGAGCTTTCGTCGGCGGTATTGGGCTCAGAGGGGAAAGGATAGAATGCCTCTTGAGGACCCATGACCTGACCTGTGTTGAAGAAGTCGCCGAAGGTGTTGGAGGAGAACATGGCACTGAGCATGAGATTGGCAGAGTTGCTCATGATAGGCGACTCAGGGCCCTCTGTTGTCCAGGGGAAGTTGAACTGTTCGGGTGAGAGGTCCAATTGATGTCGGCGATGGGGAGTGAAGATCATCATCTTGCCAGTAACAGGATTGAGCACAGCGATGGGCTTCTTATCCGAGCGGTCCAGGTTGTAGCGTCCCAATCGGGGTTGGCCACGCTCAGCCTTCACTGGGCTATCCGCGTCTGAGTCGGAGGCATCGCTCATCGGGTGGGAAGGGCGTCGAGTCTTTCTTCGGACCACGGGTTCTGGCTCGTCCTCTTCTGTAGTGTCGCCATCGGCTGAATATGTCAGTAATGAGAAGAATAAACTCGCGGTGCAGAAACTTACTCTCGTAACCGTCCAACTCAGTTGGCTCCTCAAAGAGGGGTACGGGAGTAGAAGCGGCAGTGGCTTGCTGAGAAGCCATTGGTGTGGCGAAAGGGGTATCGTTGTCAAGTTGACGGAAAATTTCTTCAGCATCAGACTCCTGATCCTGCTCCTCGTATTGGTTGTTGAAGTCCCAGAAAGAGCCTGAACCAGATGACTCGTCGGGGTCGTTCTCAATCTCCCGGCGGAATGAGGGATCCAGCGTGTTCTGGGAAACGAAAATGTCAGGAAAGAATCCCTGGATTTCATCATCGGTGTCGGTATCGTCAGAATCGCTTGAGGGTACGTCAAAGTGGACGTGGCGCTCAACAGGGTTGTCCGAGCCAAAGATGTTTGCATCCTGGTAGACATCTGCTGGTTCTTCCTCAACATCCGAGACGATACCTCCCCAGCTACCGGCATCGTCGTCTTCGATGTCTAAGCCTTCTTGTTCATCATCATCGTCGTTTTCCTCTTCTTCGTCATCGTCATCCTCCTCAATGGTTGGTTGCGGCCGAGGAGCTGGCTGAGGGGTTGGGGGAAGAGCCTCCTCAAGAATGTTGGACTCCTCGGCCGCAGCAACATCTTCCTCGTCGTCATCAGACGAGTCGCTGATGTCTTCTACAGCAGAGTAGCCGCCATCATCAGAGAGATCCAATGAAGAGGTGGAGGGGGTGTCGGACACCCGGCGACGGCGGTTGGCGGTCTTGACCTTGACCGGGGTCGAAAACTTTCGCTTGATATTGCGAGACATTTTGGATATGATTCGAAGATTGTAGTAGTCCTTGAAAGATATTTCGCAACGGTGTATTCGAGTTCTTGTCGAAAGTTTTAGTAGTGTCAGATGGAACTGAATTAGAGTTTCGTAATTCCGCAAGCTGGAATAGTTAAGAGTGATAATATAGGTATCGACCACTTCTTTTTAATGAAGAGGAAGTAACAGCAAGTATCTCTTGCGTTATGGTATTGGTTAAGAGTTGGTAGGAGGTGGAGGTGGGTGTGTCGTAATAGGTAGAGTATCAATAGTTGTATCAAAAGCCCTTCACAATCGGGCAAATCGCAGAATTGTTTGTTTCAGAGACAGACTCTCGGTGAAGCTATCAGCTCCTAGAGTGGGAAAGCCTGTAAAGAACTATGTCGAGGGAAGATTGACTGGTTAACTCGAAGAACTGCTGGACTGCAGGCCGCGACAGGGAAGACAGCCACGGCCCGCAGTGGGCGTTTACAGCTCAGCGACGGCCGAAGGCATGGTAACTCGACTTTAGTTCTTGGTAGGGTATTTTCTGAGTGATACTGTAAAATGGCGACTTCGTTGTCTGAGGTTTTGGTTTGGGTTGGTGATGATAAGAAGAAAAGCAGGCGAGGGGAGGAGAGGAGAGAAATATCCAGTCCAAACTTTTTCCGCACTCTAAGTGGGGTGCATCCTGATTGGGTAAAGTGTCTGGAGGCAGGCCCCAGTGGGCTGTGGACAGTGCCGGGGGGGGAGTGACCGGGAGGTGCTAAGGTGTGAGTGCGGGAGGAGGGAAAAGGTACAAGATACGCTAATCCCCTTTAGGCTGGCCATTAACCGTCACCGCTACTTGAAGCCAACAGGTAGAAGCCCAACCATGAACAAGTATACAGAGAAGACGTTTATGTGTCGACTGAGACACGATGCAGGGAGACTATTCTGTTGGTATTAAGGCATGCTACATATGCTGCGATATGCGGAACCATCTGCAATTGAGCGAATCTATCTGCCATCAAACCGGTATTTTAGAGTCAAGCGCTGGAGGACGAGGACAGGTCTCACAAGGGCTCGGGCTTTGAGCCCAATTGAAGACTCTCCATCACAAACAGATACCCCATGCTCCCTGGTCCGTGAGGCGAGCAAATGGATAAGTATCAAGGGACCAGTTAAACCCCGGAGCGAAAGCACGACACTGAGCATGGGCTATCACTCTAATGTACGACTAAGGGAAATGCAAGAAATAATATTGGATAGCGGAGCATTGCAGTACTCGGTAGACGTTGGACATACGTAGTCGACACGTTCCAGCTCCAGCTGAATGTGTCAGTGTCAGTCAAGCAGGAGGTGGCTACGTGGCTAAAATTGCATATTTTTCTTCGGGCAGATAGAGTCACGACCGAAAACTTTGAAGATGCCTTTCTCCAGAAACCCAATCTTTACGGATACTGCAGTGGCCCATCTCGTACGAGAGGAGAACAAGTCCTCGGTTTGCCGCGCAATCGAGACCCATCCTTGTCCAGGTACGGCAGAACAGACGCTGGAGCCGGGATAGCCAAGCAAGAAATCAAGACCCCTCGTTTTTGCTTCAGTCCAACAGAGGCCAAGCATTTCTCAAATCTTGAAGCTCCGCAGTCTACAAGATCCACCATCAAACAGGGGGGTCACTCTGAGCTAAACTGAGGCGGTTATGTCAGTGGCCCAATTGTCAAGTGCCAAAAAAGTCCAGACAAGAACTTGCAGCAAAAGACCCAGAAAAAAAGAAAAAAGAGGAGCTCTTCGGTCTGCATCTACTTATGGGACGAGATCCAGAGAAGCATCGTCAGTCTTCTCGCCGATACCAGGTGACCATCGAATAGACGAGTAAGAAAGGCCGAAAAAGAATAAGAGAAATCTCTTTTTCTTCCAAGCTTCTTTTGTCCCCATGTTGCCACGGACACCTGGTGGGGTATATCCTCTTTGTTGCCGGAGTTGTTTTTAACGAACTTTTTTTTTCTCGCTCTTGGTCGGGCTTTTTTTTAAGCGACAACCGGAGTTGACGAAGACTAATTACTCAAGAACCCGCAGTACGTGAGAGTCTCGACGCAACGAGATATCCATCAATTGGAAGAGAAATTTTCTGGTGAGGCAAGCTAATGAATGACATTACGCGCCGTCCTCGTGCCTGGATCCAAAACATCTTGACCGTTATTACGTAGGTGGTCTAGTAGTTTGACTTGAGGCCGAGATTTAATGTTAACGTTTCACGTTATTTCGTTTCTGTTTCCTCGGCCATATTGCTCTTAGACTCAGCGGTTTAATATGGCTTAACCAATACGAAACAATGGCTGTCTCTACCTCTGTCAATCCCCCTCTATACGACATCTTCCTCCATGTCAATGCACCGTGAATTCAGTCGAGATCATCACGAGAGCCCCTCATCCCCCCTCGTCAGAAAAAAAGGCACTGCCGTCATCAGTAGCTTTTAGCGCCAGACCAATTTTTAGAGTCAGGATGTCCTCGTAGCGCAAGACTTTTATTGCCCAGTAAACGGGTGCCCCTCTCGGAGATCATCCTCATACTTTTTTTTTTTTCTGACTTCGCGAGTCGAGCTACCCGACGGATTTAACAATTGGCAACCTCGGTATTACGCTTTAGGACAAGGGACATAGGAGTCCCGAGAGCAAAGCGGCACAGCTGCTGTCCTCGAAATTAAAGGCGAAGCTTCTGCAGAATGAAGACATAAAAGATGGTGAATATGACTCTTGGATGAGTCAATTCAGTATCACCTCCCCCGGAAATCAGCAGCTCTAGAGAAATGTTGATTGGCTGGCTCAACCCGCTGTCACACTCTCACACCCCCTTGCCTACCCTGGGCTACCGCACTGATGCTAAATGCTGATACTGATGACTCTTTGCTGCCACGCATCCTAGCTGCCACGAAGCTTCAAAACGTTTGGCGTCCTTTCTTGCATGTGAATTGACGGATCCCGGCTTACTACAGTTTCAATTGTGTAGCAGAAAATTGTTTCTTTATCTGGAAACCCCCGACAACTCATCATTGATTCACCGACAACCTTCGTAAAGGCGAATTGCAGATGGATGTTTATGCCAAACCATACGATGTACCACTTCGAGTGACACCATTCAATCAATGGCTTGAATCCTGGTCCCTGAGGCTTCAATGGCGAAGATTGAAGGCCTGAGGAAGAATTATCTCCACATTCTTGGACTTTTTTTTCTTCTAAGGGACGCAAACGTTTGTTGCTGTTGGTCTGTGCTGACATCCGCGCGGATGGCGCTTACTCGTATCTAATCTTATCTTATCGAATCCGAAACTGTTACCGTTGTCGTGCCAGCCGAACCGGACCAACGAAATAGAGTAAACACGATCCCGCTAGGATTGTAACGTCAACTATCCATGAATCCACCAGACTAAACAGTTCTCGTCTCATCTTCTCCACGTTGTGTTCTGTTTTGCATTTGTTCCTGCATCCTAGCGAGAGCCATCATAGCGATCATAGCGACATGGACTCTTCACGGAAGGCATCGCACAACCTGTTCGAGGTTTACCTACGACTACGACCTCCTCCCTTGCGACACGGTGATGGCGAGCGTATCCTCGATGTCGAAACTCCAGAGGACGATTCGAAACCCAAACACGTCGTCTTGAACCCCCCTACCGATCGACGAAGAGCTATCGAGAAGTTCGCGTTTACCCGTGTGTTTGAAGAGGAAACCAACCAACTCGATGTGTTTCACGGCACAGAGATCGTCCCCTTTGTTGAGGGCGTTCTCGCTCCTAATGGTGGTGAGGGAACCGATGCTGTCGTTGCTACACTGGGAGTGACAGGTTCGGGCAAGGTAAGCTTCGCGTCAACAACAGCAAGACCACACTAATTATGTAGACACACACCATCCTCGGCAGCAAATCCCAACGGGGAATGACCCAACTCGCAATGGACGTCCTCTTTCGATCGATCGGCGAAAATATGATAGACGGCAACGACTTGTTCAACGCCCAAGACTCCCTTCAGGAGTGCGATGGTGCAGATTCGTCCTTGACCATCGCGTCGCACTTCCTCAGCCCTTCGTTCCGCGATTCAGTAGCTTCGAGAGCGCCTTCTCGAGCTGCCACACCAGGAGTACGACCCCCGACCTTAGCCCTTTCCTGTCTCAACATTCCTACAACCCGTCAAGCTTCCCGTCTCGCCAACGCGTCGTCTGTGGACTACACAGCAAGTCCGAAAAGTGTACGACTTGTTGCCCAGGGGGAGGATACAGCGCGTTCCAGTGAGCGATAGAAACGCCCTGCTGAACACGATGATAAACCACCCCTTGGATCCGTCGCTGCATCTGCCAGTGCAATGAACTGTTCCCCGACGCCCAAGCGGGTTACACGACACTTCATGTCCCTACGCTCTGCCACATATGTGAAGAATATTGCTAAACAAAGTGTAAAGGGCGACCGCAGTATGATGTCCCCGCCACCGCCTCGAATCGTCGCGACACGTCCTTCAGCTTTCCCCGAGCAGCCCGATGTTAGCAACACCGATGTTCAATGCGACCCGTCAGCAGAGTATGCTATTGTCATCTCCATGTACGAGGTTCATAACGACCGAATTTACGACCTCCTGACACCAGCTGTCAAGTCCGGAAACACGAAGGAGCCCCGACGCCGAGCCTTGTTATTCAAGTCGACAGAATTATCACAAGATCGAAAGGTTGTTGCAGGCCTACGGAAGGTCATCTGCTCGAACTATACCGAGGCCTTGTCAGTCGTCGAGACCGGTTTGCAGGAGCGCCGCGTTACTGGTACCGGCAGCAACAGTGTGTCGAGTCGAAGCCATGGTTTCTTCGTATTCGAAGTGAAGAAGCGAGCACGAAGCAGAAATCCCGGACCTTGGGGAGGAAGCAAGTTCACGATCGTTGATCTGGCGGGTAGTGAACGAGCGCGAGAAGCCAAGACAGCTGGCGCCACGCTAGCAGAGGCCGGCAAGATTAACGAAAGTCTAATGTATTTGGGCCAGTGCCTCCAAGCACAAAGCGACGCTGCAAGCTCGAACAAGGTCAGTAGTGTATGGAACCATCCCTGATAACAACTAACAAGTGATAGCCCAACACCGTTCCCTTCAGACAATGTAAACTCACTGAGCTGTTGTTCTCCAATTCCTTCCCTTCATCCTCTTCTACACAATCACAAGCACCTCGTCGTAACCCCCAAAGAGGTGTCATGATCGTTACGGCCGATCCTCGAGGAGACTTCAACGCTACATCACAGATCCTTCGATATAGTGCTCTCGCTCGTGAGGTGGCAGTGCCTCGTGTCCCTTCTGTCACAAGCACTATTCTTTCACCAACTACACCGGGTCCCAACCGTTCAATCAGCCCAACCCTTCACCATAACCATTTGCGCCCAGTAGTGCCATCACACCATGTGTCGTATAGGAACTACACCCCTCAGATGAGCGCTGATGACCGTGCTACTATGGAAGCTGCCGCCCTTGAGATTGCCAGACTTAGTGAGGAGGCCGATAAGTTGCGCGAGCAAGCTGATCAACTACGAGAGATCGTGGACCAGGAGACCGAAGCACGATACGTTGCTGAAGCTCATCTTCAATCTATGGAAGATCGCATGGAGGACCGCATGCTTGACCTCGAAGCAGCCATTCGCGAACAATGCGCCATTGAGTTCGAGGACCGTCTCGCTCTTGAGATGGCCCGCTGGAAGAACTCGATGTCTATTGAGCACGAACGCACTGAAGAGCACTGGGACCGCAAGGTGGAAATCCTCGAACGTGGCCTAGCCACCGACGACGATGGCGATAAGGAGAATGTCCTCATCGAAGATCTCGAAGACGAAGTCGAAAGACTCCGTCGCGAGAACGGTATCCTCAAGCGCGAACTCGCCTCCCGCAGCCCAACAAAGCGCAAGCCCCTCGGAGAGCGTGAAGATTTCGCCGGCCCTGCCACGAAGCAACCAAGAGAAGGCGACAGCGTTACGAACTTGGGTCGCAAACTGGAGCGCATGCGTGTAGGCGGCGAAAAGGCAAAGGCTGTACCTGTCAGCGGTAGCGGTAGTCCCAAGAAGATCCGCCGGCTGGGGACTAAGAAGTGGGAGCACGAAGAAGATCTGGAGTAGGATTTCTGATTTTCGCGAATAATATCTGGGTGGCTTTGGTTGGGATGGTCGGTCGGTTGGTTTGTGATATAGAAATGGTCTGGCTTGGATGGCCTGGAAGGAGTATACCCTTGTGTAATGTTATTTTTCTAATGTTTCAGGCGATAATTCAGTCTTTACTTCTTGGCACAACACGTTTGGTACAGTTCCTTCCCTGTTGGCTCTTCTGCTCTTTCCTGGCGAAGTGGGTGGCAAGGCAGTAAGGCAGAGAGCATTTTCCGACCCAACTGGGCGCAACAAGACAGAATGGACATCAGACCACACATGGTTTGTGAGCCAAGCAACTCTGGGCTCCAATCATGGTCTTTTGGATCATGACTGATATCAAGATTATCATCAGCATGCATCAATTCCGGCATGCGACCTGCAGATATGCATGTCACATACACTGCCTAATAGATAGTTCGGGTGGCTATGCCTCCAGAGCCTGATCCTGTAACCGCTGCTAGGAGCCTGCCGCACGGTACAAGATGCGTCGCCCACCTGCAATTGAATCAGCCAGATCCATTCTCTTTACTCGTACCATCAGATTACCTCATCATGGCTGAATTCGCTGCTGTGGGTGTCGCAGCTAGTATTCTGCAGATCGTCGACTTCGGTATTCGCTTTGCGGCTACTGCTTGGCAGGTCAGTCAATCAGAGCGCACTTTCCTTGCGAGTCTTGAAGAGCTGCAAAATAGCTCAGAACGCTTTCGACATGCCCAAAACATCCTTCAAACCACCCAGCCGGGGTCCAATACAGCAATCAACTCGCTAGTACAGAAAAGTGTTACGCTTTCCAAGGAAATGACCGATACACTGGATAAGATTCAACGAGGACGTAACAGTTTGAGGAAAGCTTGGTCAGCACTTTGGAAAGAAGAGAAACTCAAGGTCCTTGAAGCGAGTTTGAGAGAAGTTCAATCCGACCTGACGTTCTACATGACTATTGACTTCAGGTGAGTTATCAACTAGGCTATATAACAGCCACAAACTGCAGTCGCAAGGAACATAGCTCATAGTCAGCGCCAGATCAGCGATCAGAGACAGCGCAGAAAAGCAAGACCAGATATTGAGAGAGCTCCGCGACGTGAAATCACTCAATAGGAAGTCTGGCCCACAGGACTCAGGAGAGGAAGCGGCAGGCTTGAACGACTCAAAATTGGGTTATGGCGGTACAATCGTTCAGTATTTGACTGAGGGCCTCCAACTGCATGACAAGATCAAGTCAGAGCTTATTAGTGATCTCATCGCCAACATATACGGCTCAAAAGAAAAGGATTCGAGTCTCTGCGATGCTTCGCACATACAGATGTCAAACGAAAGGAAGGGGAGACTGGAACGGCTGTTTATCTCCAGGCTTTGCTACGATACTATGCTGGAAAGGGAATCGACCATCAAAAATGCCTACAAGGGTACCTTCCGTTGGATATTCGGGGAAAACGATACGACCGGCTTCAGAAACTGGCTAGTGTCCGATGAATCGCTTTACTGGATTACGGGGAAGCCAGGATCTGGGAAGTCCACTCTGATGAGGTATCTTCTTCAACCTATCAGCAAGGGAGGCGATGACAATCAAACATCAGTCGCGGCATCTACGAATCAAGAGAACGAAACATACCGCCACAGCAGATGTGCCAAATATCTCAAACAGTGGGCTGGAGATGAGCATGAGCTCACAATTGTTTCCTTTCATTTTTGGGCTGTTGGATCAGAACTACAAAGTTCCCAAGAGGGTCTGTACAGGACTCTACTCGTACAACTTCTTCGAAGTCATTCAGAAGTCATTCCCTTGATTGCCCCGTTGCAGTGGGAATCTATGTGTCTATTCAACATCGATCCTCGAAACTTCAGCCAGATCGAACTGGGTGACATGTTCCGAAAGGCAATTGCGCACATCAGTGCTCGTGCCAAACTCGCCGTATTCATTGATGGATTGGACGAATTTGAAGGCGATTGCCATTCCCTTATCTCGCTTGTACAGAGCTGCGTTATCCCTCCCATAAAAGTCTGCGTCTCCAGTCGTCCTTGGAATGAGTTCAAGGGTGCCTTTGAGGGCTGCCCCAGGCTTGCAATGCAAGATTTGACTCACAAGGACATCTCCAACTATGTCTCTTCCAAGTTTGAAGCAGACCTTCGATTCAAAAACCTGCAGGGAAGACAACCTATTGTTGCTACTGGACTCCGTGAAACTATCGTGAAGAAGTCAAGCGGGGTATTCCTATGGGTAACCATTGTTGTGACCTCCCTCCTAGCAGGAGTACAAGCAGGCGACCGCGTGGAAGACCTACAGGAGAGGCTCGCTCAGCTTCCAGAGGAAATAGAAGATCTGTATGAGAGGATACTCGAGAGCGTCGATTCGAGATACCACGAGCATACCGCGCAGCTACTCCAGCTAATGTCAGCGTTTAAATCTTCTCCCTCGCCGCTCTTGTTCTGGTATGCCGATGAAGTTCACTTCATGGACCGAGCCATCCAAGAAGATCCCCAAACCTTGATGCGCGAGGAAGCACTGGATCGGATAGAGGACGTTCGCCGCCGTCTTAACAGTCGTTGTAAAGGCTTACTCGAGATCCACGAGACCAAAGCCTCCCCCTTATCTGATCCCTTTAGTTCGCGGTTTGGGGGCCATATTAATTATCTTCACAAGACTGTATACGAATTCATCTCCAGGCACAAAACTCAGCAGAGGCTTCGGAAGTCTCTAAGAACATCGTACGATGCCCATCTTAGAATCGCTGCAGCGTATGCTACGTTTACCAAAGGTACTTTGCGTCGCTATGAGACCCGCTATTTGGGCAATACGAAAGTGAAGGATTCTCGATCCTCAGATCTGATCTGGTGCTTGGGACATGCTGCCAATGCATCTCACGAGTCAAGAAATGAAGTTGTGCGCTTGTTGGATCATCTCACCGACGTATGCTTCGACATACCTGAGGACATATATTTCTCAGCAGCTAATACCAAGTCACACATGATGAAGGATTCTCCGGTAACCCTCAGGGCAGGGAACTTATTCAGCCTTGACTATCTTGGTGGTCTAGACTCCCGTCAAAAGATGTTGTGTCTGGCAAGTTTGATGTCTGTGGTAGAGTATGTTAAGGCCAGAGCCGGGCCGGATGGTCTCATAATTGTTCAGCCATCAACTCGCGGCATTTCACGGGACGGTTTGGCTAATCTGATTGGGCGAGTGTTTGACAAGTGGTCAGGTAACCGGAGTGCGTCCCTTCTTTCCCTTGTGTGTCTTGCGAATCCAAATGGCGCTTCGACTCTTAAGCACTTACTTGAGAAAGGGGCAAATCCAAATATGAGGCATACAATAGTCGGCCGAAGCTCTGTTAGGGCCCGGTTGACGCCCTGGGAAGAGATTTTGGCTAAAGCTCTCAGATACTGTGTAGAGAATCAAGGAGAGAACAAGGACAAGGACAACGTGATGAGATGTGTGCGTCAAATGGTAGACGGGGGAGCCAAGGTTAATCTCAAAACGGTCAAAACAGCAATGAAGCACGGCAGGGTATTTGTAGATGAAGGGGATGCATACCAGTGCCTCAAACATATGAAAGTAGACCCAGATGCTCAGTTTGAAGGTTTATGGCTTGAGGAAGAAGTCGATTGACAGGACGATGAAGACTCCGTGGAGCAGCGACGCCCAGTTAGGGTTGGCCTGGGCATATATCAACGTGGACCCGACACCTGTTGTGGAATCGTTGAGATGTGGCGGCTACTTGAGCGAAAATCAATTAACAGCCTAAGGTAGGATTATGTTACGAGAGCTTAGAATTAGAACACAGGCAATAGCAAAAAGGTTGATTGGTAACGTCGGAAATCTGTTGTTATTGTTCTTGGCTCATGTGAATAGTATGTTCTCGATTGGCTAGATCGATCCTGGAAGACGCCAGCGGTGAATTCGAATTAAAAGCTCAGCGTGGCTAGGTATACAAAGGACACTCTTAAACAGCGTGCGGAATAAAAGTGCAGGGTGACCAATGGGCGGGATTAAGACGGCATCAGCGTTGGACCCTGAAATCTGGACTCGTTCCGACCCGACTGGTTTAGCATGACCGGCACTTTGCGACAGTATGAATCCCAAATTGAATAATACCTAGAGTAGCGTTCTGTTGATGTTAACAGGCATCAACACAACTAGCAATGAGCAATAAGCAGGTCCCGACTGGTGGGTAGAGGCGATTCAAGGCTAGATTAACACGTGACCAAGCCAGCAATACAGACTTCTTGATAGATCAGACTATAGTAGCGAGTTGCGTTCTACTTCTTTGAAGCTCATAGGCTGAAGCGTAAAGGCCAGTGGCCCTGTTACAGCAGTGCTGAAGTGCAGCAGACTAAGCTTCAAGGCCAAGAGTAAGCTGGCTGGCGATACGCCTTGTCAACCTACGTAGCACAGCCCCAATATGAAACGTACATAACGACACCAGCGGTTACATGCTTCAGCGGCAGTGACACTGTCTAAAACTACACCGTGATACTCATATGTATATCCAACGCAGCGTTAAGTCGAAATGTTTGAGTCTTGTTATTGGTCACAGTATTGTAACAGATTAACGGACCCTCGGAGCCGGCTTGCGCCCCGTGAAGCTCTTAACCGGCCGGGATCCCCGGAAAGGTAGATCCACAGTAAAACGACAAGGGGTAGCGTATCAGCGCTTAAAGACAGTGAAGATACAGGAATAGGAATCGCCGGTAGAGAAATCGCATGTGCAACGGTTGTACTGTAGAGTTTTGAGATTCAGGAACGATATCGTCATGCAATTCGTTGGTGTAGGTTACTGTACAGTGTCAAAGGGTTAAAATGAGGAGGGGAAACGTGGAGATCATAGTGCAGATTACTCTTTATGTGACACCGTTTGAATATAAGCGACGATGCACTGTCGCTTCTTCCTTCACAAGGTAAGGCAGCTGAAATGCCAATGCATTGCCAATTCCTCTCCTCTTCTGCCCAACTTGAAGTGGTTGGGGGTGTCGCATGACTTTTGTTTTTGATCCCCTCTCCAATTCCTGTTTTCCTCTTTTTTCTCACGCATATTCTTTGTTTTCCACCATCTTCATCTTTTGTCGACTGCCCAATATTGTCTGCGCGCCTTTAGACGCCAGAGTGTTCTCTGTGCAAATCTCCTGAATTCGCCAAGTCCTTGTCAGCCCCACGGAAACTGTGCGGTGGAACGAAGGGGAAAAAAACTGTCGTCATATTATAATAGGGAAGAACCCGCCCTTGAGAAGGAGATCCGAACCACTGCAGCGAGAGAACCTGACACGCGCGCTCACCCAACTTTTGACCTTTCTGTTCTCTTTTTCCTTTCCCATCCATCGCATCGTCTTTTCTTATCGCGATATTGTCTTTTATTCGGTCAATATGACGTGGGAACTCTCTCAGAGGCGGTTTGTCCGCTCTATCAACTCAAAGTACATTTACGGTCGCATCGTAAGTTTCACCCTGTTTTTTTGTCGTTTACCTGACGTTGCTGCTCGCTCTGGCCCTCTGTGCTGGGCTGGGCTGCCAACTCTATGATCAGTCGCCACTTTAGCTTCCCCAGTATTTTCCCCAACTACGTATCCAGCTCTATCGTCATCGCTCCAAATCTCTTTAATTCTTGTTGATGACTTTTTTTCTCTTTTGTGTGTGCTACACACATATTACTTCCCTTTTATTTCCATTTTCTGTTTCACGGCTTCATTTCCTTTTGCGCTGTTAGGCCCGACGCTGACGATATCTTTCGATATAGCCTCTGCTGCATACCATCATCTTCTTAATCGAAATGGCGTTCATCGCAAGACTTACCGCGCGATTCAATTCGTACTATGACGAGCGACCACGTACGTCACCTTCACCAAATCGACGGTCGATCATAGCTAACAACCACCCGCAGTCATGACCATGATGGTCACAAACGCCATCCTCGGAGGCGTCGCAGACACAGTCGCCCAGTCCATTACTGCCATTCGCGAACGAGCCGTCCGCCAACCCGGCGGTCTCAAGAAGGACGATGGCGTCGCTATTGAGATCCACGAACTCGACCGCAAGAACCCCTTCTACGATCGCGACCTGATCCCCAACTCCACCGGTCTCCCTCCCCCGTTCGACTTTGAGCGTCTGACCCGCTTCATGGCCTACGGTTTCTGCATGGCGCCTGTGCAGTTCAAGTGGTTCCGTTTCCTTTCGCAGGTATTCCCTGTTACCAAGTCGAGCGCTTTCGCTCCCGCCATGAAGCGCGTTGCTTTCGATCAGATTATCTTTGCGCCGTTCGGTCTGGCTGTTTTCTACACTACCATGACTATCGCTGAAGGTGGTGGTCGACGTGCTGTGTCCAACAAGCTTAGGGATATGTACATTCCTACTCTCAAGGCCAACTATCTTGTGTGGCCTGCTGTGCAGATCGTCAACTTCCGTTTGATGCCTGTTCAGTTCCAGCTGGTATGTCAATCGCAAAAGACTGTTTATGGCCTATCGCTAACATTCTTGTAGCCTTTCGTGTCTACAATCGGTATTGCCTGGACAGCATACCTCTCCCTGACCAACTCCGCCTCTGATTAAACTTACCGCATCGTCAGAACGTCGTTAAGTCGGCGTCGAGCCAGTTGCAGGTCGATGGTATCGAAACACTTCATTGCGACGACTAGTGAAGCCGTCACATAGACACGGCGTTAGAATTTTTCTTTGTTTTTATACTGCATGATTCGACAATGCGGCTCCAGAGCCCAGCGATTTGCGAGTATTGCGCGCAGCAATTGCCTAGCATGGCATGTGCCATTTTGTTGTTTCATCGGTTTGGGATACGGGCCTTGTTTAGATTTATAGCTTGCGTCTCGTTTGGCGTTTCGGGTTGGGAGATGTTTAAAATGACATGAATTGATCTCTTTTTACATCTGCGTCTGTATGTCAATTGCTGAGTTATATGCATGCATGATCAATTGGGCCGTCATCGCCCTGTCAAAGGACAACTGGAGCTTTGCAAGCCCAAGCCAAAGCTCACATAAGACCCAGTCCAGCCATATGCACTTGGGCGTCGTTTGTGCGTCGTCGAAGCCAATAGCTCATCAATAATGCCGTTGTGGCGTCAGAAATAGGCTTTTCCAGGCTTGGTCATTTGTTGTTTCTCGTACAGTCAAGGTTGCAATTGAGTCCAGGGAAATGTCAGGCAAACGACAGTCATACAAAAAAAAATAAAAAGCTACAGCTACAGCTTCATACAAATCAGGGTGTTCGGAATACGTAGTTGCGCTTTGAAGTGCCTAACCCCGCAAAAAACAAGGGACCCCCTGTGAGTAAGTGACGGTGGTGCCGATATTCGGCGTCTGACTCAAGAGTTCAAGGGGGCAAAGGGTAGTGGATTCAGCAGTGTTGATCAGACATGTTCAAGGGCAATTGAGTTCGTCATAGCTTGGAGGTGGGAATGGAGCATCAGAAGGACACACAAGAGGTGAAGAATTTGTCCAATTGAGGTATTGTTGGTGTGGCTTCCGTTCCTTAAAGAGTACCTTGCAGCAGCAACCATCCGTTTGTCTTACCTTTAACCAATGCAGTAGAATGTGACTGCAGTAGAGTATGATCCAAACTACCTGATATTGCCAGTGAGTAATTCTCTACTGATCGGAATAATCCCGGTCAAGGGTCCGAGTCTTTGTACCGTGCTAGCAGAGTTTGCCCTCGTTCTGGCGTATCAACAGATAGTGTCATGGTCCAACTGCGTCACTCCTTTGGAAACTTTTTTTCCCCCTCCGCCATTCGGAGCTTAGCCATTAGTACACCATACAGCACAGGCAATACATGGCCTCCTCCCCCGCCCCCACCAATGAAGCCTTCTTGTAGGTAAATAACCCAAAAAGGCCCCAACTTTTGACTTTTCCACTTTCCAATTCTCTCTCTTCTTCGGAATCACCTTCTTCTTTCATCTTATACCCCAGGTTCTTTTATTGCTATTCATTCATACCATATAACACATCGCCCATCATGTCAAACGTAGAGGTCACAGAGAACGGGACTGCTCCTACCATCCACAAGCCTCATCACAATGCTTCGCTGCCTTACCAGTCGGTCGGCGACTTCCTCTCCAACACCAACAAGTTCCAGATCATTGAGTCGACCTTGAGAGAGGGAGAACAGTTTGCCAATGCCTACTTTGACACAGGTATGTCCACACCCATCTCCATACGAGCTACAAGAGCTGTTCACTGACATTACCCAATAGAGACCAAGATCAAGATGTACGACGAGCCTAATTCCTTGCCACCGAACTTCGAATCCTAACAGTTTATAGTGCCAAGGCTCTCTCTGACTTTGGTGTCGAGTACATTGAGCTCACCAGCCCTCTCGCTTCTCCTCAGTCCCGCAAGGACTGCGAGGAGATCTGCAAGCTTGGCCTCAAGGCCAAGATCCTAACTCACGTGCGATGCACAGTAAGTCCCCAATCAATGCTACCCAGCTCGAGCTTGAGCTAACACTCAATTAGATGGAAGATGCCAAGGTCGCCGTTGAGACAGGAGTCGACGGTGTCGATGTCGTTATTGGCACTTCTCAGTTCTTGAGAGAGCACTCTCACGGAAAGGACATGACTTACATCAAGGAGTCTGCCATTGAGGTTATCCGATACATCAAGAGCCAAGGCAAGGAGGTCCGATTCTCTTCTGAGGACTCTTTCCGAAGTGATCTTGTCGACCTTCTCAGCCTTTACCAGGCTGTTGACAAGGAGGGTGTTCACCGTGTCGGTGTCGCTGACACTGTCGGCTGCGCTTCTCCTCGCCAGGTCTACGACCTTGTCCGTACTCTCCGTGGTGTTGTCGGCTGCGACATCGAGTGCCATTGTAAGAATCCCCAATTGACACCATAAAACACCACAACTAACATCTCCAGTCCACAACGATACTGGCTGCGCTATCGCCAACGCCCACGCTGCCCTCGAGGCCGGCGCCACCCACATCGACACCTCAGTTCTCGGAATCGGCGAGCGTAACGGTATCACCCCTCTCGGAGGTCTCTTGGCCCGTATGATCGTCAACAGCCACGACTACGTCACCTCTCGATACAAGCTCCACAAGCTCAAGGAGATTGAGGATCTCGTCGCCGAGGCCGTCGAGATCAACGTCCCCTTCAACAACTACATCACCGGTTTCTGTGCCTTCACCCACAAGGCTGGTATCCACGCCAAGGCCATCCTCAACCAGCCTAGCACATACGAGATCATCGACCCTGCTGATTTCGGAATGTCCCGATATGTTCACTTCGCGTCTAGATTGACTGGCTGGAACGCCATCAAGAGTCGTGTTGAGCAGCTCGGACTGAACATGACCGATGAGCAGATCAAGCAAGTGTAAGTTGCACCAAACCTCAGCTTTGAACTTCAAATACTGACCCGATAATAGTACTGCCAAGATCAAGGACCTGGCTGATGTGCGTCCTCTCGCTATTGACGACACGGACTCAATTATCCGCTCTTTCCACTTCGATCTCCAGAAGGCTTAGATGTCGAATCTATTGTAAGAAATAAAGTAAAATGATCTGTTTGGGATGGTAAAAAGAAAAGGAGTTTGTTGTTTAGGGTAGAAACAATACAATTGCTGGCCCATTTTTACGTATATGCTAAGTTTCGATTGACGATAATGACATGGTGATTAGATGTGAATGAGATGTGAGATATTCGTGTATAAGATCGTCGAACGCTGCGAAACTTCTAATATCATGATTGTCATATCTCGCATAGTAGGTGGTTAAGTATGAGCTGTGCTGTCATCGTGGAAGTATCGTGCTTGGTTGTTTGGTAGGGCTGACGGACCGGGATTGACTTCGGCGGTTAAGTACAATAATGCCAGGGGATCCAACAAAGGAAAGGAATATGGCGTGGCCTGTCCTGATATAATTGACCGAGATGTAAGTGGTCTGAGGAATTTGTGGCGATAGAGCATAATAAATACATGTCAAGGGTTTCATGTATCAGATCAGATCAGCTCTCAACGTGGGATTCTTCCATGTTCTATTTGCTAGCTTATACCTCATATCATGGATGCTCAGCCTACCACGTTCACGACAGTCATTTATATGCCAATCTTTAACGTCAACACGGTATTCTCAATGGTGGGTCATATCATGGTTTGAGTGATCGTCTTTTTGTTTCAGTCGCAGCCAACAAGGTATTGCATTGTACGTAACAGCACATGTCTCGGCGATGTAGTATAACGTAAAGTAGTCCGCGTCTCTCCGGGCAAGTCTACATCCGCATCGCCAGAAGTCGGGAGATATCCCCGTAACCCGGCGATGTGTAAAGACTGAGATATCGTGTACAAGGACATTGAAGTCCGTGCAGAGGTTGGGTTGAGTGAGTGATTTGGGAGCAGAGTGGGCTTGACAGTCAAGACTTGACCGAGACGACACCGACACCGATCATGTCATGGGAATTATAGGCAGATACAGAAAAACACTGATAACAAGATACCTCACGCCAGATTCATGGCTAAAGCGTCTTGTCCAGGGGTTTCCATCATCCCACCACCTTCGAGTCCAGCCGCGAAAGCCCCGCCGGCGTCATCGCGTTGAAATTGACCCCCACCTGAGTGTCTGCGGTAGCAACAGAGGTACATGTCCGCGTACTATTTACTACCAGACATTCCCCTCAAACTCTCTTCTCCCTCCCTCCTCATCAACTTTTTCTCTTCATCCTAAAATCATCGCAATCATGTCGCTGTCCAACAAGCTTTCTATCACTGACGTCGACGTCAAGGGCAAGAAGGTCCTCATCCGAGTAAGTACTTGACGCAGCAGAAAAAGTTGCTGATGACCCCGCGGTTATGATTGTTGAGCTTGGTTGAGCTCCCCGCACTGCATCGCATCACCACATGTTATGATCATCAATCGAGGCGATTACTCTCGGAAAGTCTTGAGTCATATCATCAAGCAGTTGCAATTGCTAGCAATCATTTTCAACATCGCAATCCTCAGTAATACCCCGCTATGCAGTCAGCTAACAAAACCCCTCCAGGTCGACTTCAACGTCCCTCTCGACGCCGACAAGAACATCACCAACAACCAGCGAATTGTCGGTGCCCTCCCCACCATCAAGTACGCCCTCGACAATGGCGCCAAGTCTGTCATCCTCATGTCCCACCTCGGCCGCCCCAACGGCTCTCCCAACGAGAAGTACTCCCTCAAGCCCGTTGTTCCCGAGCTCGAGAAGCTCCTGAGCAAGAAGGTTACCTTCGCCCCCGACTGTGTCGGCCCCGAGGTTGAGGAGATCGTCAGCAAGGCTGAGGATGGCTCCGTCATTCTCCTTGAGAACCTCCGATTCCACATTGAGGAGGAGGGTTCTTCCAAGGACAAGGAGGGCAACAAGACCAAGGCCGACAAGGCTCAGGTTGAGGCTTTCCGCAAGGGTCTTACCGCTCTTGGTGACGTCTACATCAGTGAGTATCCAGTCTACATCTACCAACATGCACAATGCTAACGAAAACAGACGACGCTTTCGGCACTGCTCACCGTGCTCACTCTTCCATGGTCGGTGTCGATCTCCCCCAGAAGGCCTCCGGTTTCCTCGTCAAGAAGGAGCTCGAGTACTTCGCCAAGGCTCTCGAGGAGCCTCAGCGCCCCTTCCTCGCCATCCTCGGTGGTGCCAAGGTCTCCGACAAGATCCAGCTCATCGACAACCTCCTTGACAAGGTCAACACCCTGATTGTCTGCGGTGGCATGGCCTTCACCTTCAAGAAGACCCTCGAGAACGTCTCCATCGGAAACTCCCTCTTCGACGAGGCCGGTTCCAAGACCGTCGGCAGCCTCGTTGAGAAGGCCAAGGCCAAGGGTGTCAAGCTCGTCCTCCCCGTCGACTACATCACCGCCGACAAGTTCGACAAGGACGCCAACACCGGCTACGCCACCGACAAGGACGGTATCCCCGACGGCTGGCAGGGACTTGACTGCGGCGAGGAGTCCGTCAAGCTCTACAAGGAGGCCATCGCCGAGGCCAAGACCATCCTCTGGAACGGTCCCGCCGGTGTCTTCGAGTTCGAGAAGTTCGCCAACGGCACAAAGGCCACCCTCGACGCCGTCGTCGACGCTGTCCAGAAGGACGGCAAGATCGTCATCATCGGAGGTGGTGACACCGCCACCGTCGCCAAGAAGTACGGTGTTGAGGACAAGCTCAGCCACGTCTCCACCGGTGGTGGTGCCAGCTTGGAGCTCCTCGAGGGCAAGGAGCTGCCCGGTGTTACTGCTCTGTCCAGTAAGTAAATAATATCCAATGCTGTTGGAGTACGACGTTTATGAACCTGTTGATGACGGGGCTATGAAAATGGAAAAAGGCCGGGCGGGAAGAGCTAGTCTGTAGCAAAGCAGAGCAAAGTAATTGAATACCAAATACCAATAGAGGCGTAAAAGCGCCATTAAAAACATTATCTGCTTTTCAAGACTTCGCTGTGTGCGCTTTATTAATTGACTAGACTACTCGATAACTGTTCTCAAGCTCTGCTTCCATAATCCATGCCCGATACGTTTATCATACCATACGCTCCTTCCCCTTCTCACCAAAGTTCGATGTTCCCGGACGTTTCTCTGGTTGAGGCTCACTTGCATGATCAGACAACGTCTTGCTCGAGCCAGAGCCAGACTCTTCACCATCGGGATCGCGCCTTTCCTCCTCACGAGCATCGCTCTGTCCCGCCCGCTCGACCTCCGCCAGCGGGTGCGCACTGAGTGGAACCGAACTTCTACCCAGCCTCTCGGGAATTGGGCGAGGCGTGTAAGGCTGACGATCCGGTGGTGTACTCCCCGTCGAGCGTCGACACTGAGGTGATCTTTGTGATTCCAAAAAGTGCAATATGCCCCAAGGCCATAGTGGTTGGACCTGTTGTTGAGCCTGCCCGTTTATTTGAGGACGCGAACTGTTTGCCGAACCTGCCCAACGATCCCGCCGATCCAACGCGGATTGGAGAAGACGAAAAGATTTGTCTACGCTCTTCAGGGCTTCCAATATGCGGTCTGAAGAGGTGTTGCTGAGTTCTGGGGTGTTGTGAGGTTCTGGATCTATCGCAGGGTGAGGCAGAGCGTGATGATGTTTTGCAGACGACAAGGCTCGTCTCAAATTCATTAGACACACATCATCCCACTCCTCGCGCGGTTCACGATCCTCCAGATCCGTATAACGTCTGTGGCGGCGCGAGGTGTCTGGCGCTCTCGTCACTCGACTCAGCTGCTCTTTAATTGGGACAAGAAGTTCATCCTCGCCCAAAAGTAGGGGCTCACGTCTGCGAGGGGGCACTTCTTGCGCTCTAGCCACTTGATACACTTGCTCTGCAATCCGGGCAAGCTGTAGGTTTTCTCGTGCTCGTCTCAATGTAGCCCAAGTACCTTCTCCGACGGGCAACACCGGTAGTGTGTCAGACGCCTGCTCCGGAGAATCGTCTACATCAAGCACGTTTTCTGGCCAGCAATTGCATGCGAGGCAGGAGCAGTCGATGCACTGGCAATAATCCTCATTCCAGCATCCCTGGGTGGGGGGTCCCTGAATGCAGGTACAATCGCAACGGGGCCTTTCCCGGAGGCTAGGGTCCGAAGTGAAGACATTCACATTTTCAACAGATGCTGGGGCTTCCGTGTCATCGACGTCGTCATTATTGATCGTGCTTGATTGATCTGTGGGTTCCTGCTGGTCTCCTCCACTGTGTTCTTGGTACAGGTTGGGCCTTGTAATAAAACAGGTCAAGTCCAACCCTGTTTGTATTTCATTTCCGGATACAAAGATATTGTTTGCAGCTTTGTCTTCTTCCTTGCTGCGTCGGCACTCCTAAACCATTGTTTTCTCCTTGCTCGCTCGAGATTTATTGATGCCGTCTTTCATTACTGAATGCATGGGGGCGCATGTTGTAGTCTGTGAAAACACGGGGATCACCCGGCTCGTCGAGCGCTTGTGGTCGTCTTTGTGACTCTATCGACGTTTGGCCTCGACCTTCTTAAGCTCCTCCCTGTACACTTGTTAGTTGCTACCCAGGAAAGAGACAGCGTACGAACTTACCGGAGCTGTTGTGAGAAATCATCGCTTGTGTCATCGTCATCCCAGCTCTCCTCCCAGAGGTGCTTGGTCTCGCCGCTACCCTTGGCAGCTTCGGTCTGGTCCTCAGGCCAGTCTGGATCTCGTTAGTTATCTGCAGGGGACGGGGTACTGATGGATTTGGACATACCATCAACAGGGAAGTCCTCGAACTCGTCGTCCTCGCCGAGAGCGGCGGGCTTCTGCTCTGGCTTCTGCTCGACAGGCTTGTCGTCTGTTGTCTTGGGATCTGTGGATGCCATGATGGAATTTCCGAGTGTGTGATAATTAATCGATTAAAGTGAAGAGGGTATGTGGACAGTATGGATGATCGGAAGTATGGCGGTTGTTATGTTGAGCTGGTGTTGTAGAGATGGACTGTGGAGACCTATGGTGATGATGCAGTAGCTGGAGCCTTGCGGTAAGGCGGGAAGGCGCTACGGAAAAAGGATCCACCGACGTCAAATGTAGGGTAGGTGCACAGGAAAAGCTGTTACACTGTTATGGAATGCGATATCAAGTGGGAAAGAGCCTCAGACAAGAATAAAATGGCGTCAGAAACTGTATGTCAAGATTGCAAGCTTGGGCAGTCTCAATTGATGTTGCAGTTGGAGCGTAGATTCCCTAAATGCCCGTCTCAGAACACCCGTTGCTCACAAATTGCCGATCGGCAACAGCAAGAGCATGGTGAGCAAATATCCATCTCTTTGTCCGACCGCTTACTCCTTCATCTATCTATGTCAGAACTCAGCTTGATCAACTACATAAATGTATTTGTCGATGAGAAAATACTGATCTGTGAATACAGCGACAGCAAATGCGCCATGAGCACATATTGCGATACAGTAGCGTTTGACGAATATATACCAAATTGGCTGGCTGATTTTCAACAATCAGATCACTAGCGACCGTGGTGTAGTGGTTAGCATTAACGCCTTCCAAGCGTTAGAGAGGGGTTCGATTCCCCTCGGTCGCATTCTCTTTTGCCTTTTTGAGAGTCATCTCATATTTGTTTTTGCCTCTCTGATCAATCGACATTTATTTCCCTTTTTTCCTCGTTGTTTTTGATCTGTTACAATGGCAGAAGTAGTCCTGTTGTAGAGCAGAAGTTGACTCGCTTCTACTCCAGGCAGGCGCAATCAGGCAGGTGGGCAACAGAAGAAATGTTCTCTAAAGCTTAGGCTACGAAAATAAAGTAGTCTAAGATCTACTACAATCTAGCATAAAGTAATCCGCTTATTTCGTCTCTTATGATTCCAGCGGTCAATTCTTCTGGCACTCTGGCGTCAGAGTATCACAAACACTGATCCTCAAGCATAAGAGACCAAAAGACTACACCGTTTATAAAAAATCGAGGTCATCTTTTACGACATCTACTCCGGCGTCAAAGGCCTTGAGGGAATTCTTCTGAGCATGTGAGCCGACGCGCAGAACGCGTCTTCAATCCCAGAAGCCATGTGCAGCAGAGAGCAGACCGTGAGTAGCGCGGTTGCGGCCCAGAACATCTCTCTCTGTATATCGCAGTATCTTCTTCGGCGCTGACGGGCGAACTGATTTCATAACTCGCAAATTCGAACAGTGATGGCTACCTAGGAGCATATCCTGGTTACTACACCAGGTGCTATGAACGTGAACAAGTGAGTGAATCTGACATTTACCTCTGCATTGCGACTGACATTTTACTGCTATAGGCGAATCCGGCGTGGTAGCACATCGTGTACTGGTTCGCGTCAGTGAGGGTACCGAGGGTGATGAGGTGGCCGACTCCTCTATCTCTATCGACGACCCTGCGACCACCAAGGCTTACAACACACTTTGTGATATTAATAGCGATGAGCATGCAGCCCTCACTAACGCTCACCGAGCGTTTATTGATGCTTCGAAGAAGAAGCTCTATGTCAAGCGGACCCGTCATTCAACCCTCGACCCTATTGCTTTTAAAGCCCACATCCAGCCAGTTTGCAAAATATGAACCAGGAAAGTCTATCGCCAACGACTTTGCCCTGCTCAACTCTGATCCCGGGTACATCTGTTCCATCTACCCGCTGAGCTCTACTGCAAGATCGCTTCTTATCTCAAGAAAGATTCCCTCAAGAATCTCCGCGCAGTGTGCTCAACCCTGAACAGAATCACGCCATTCATTAATGACCGCGTTTTCATCCCTGACAACTCCCTCAACGTCGAAGTCTTTTCGCGCAATCGCAAACTCATCACCGATATCTACATCGACCTCAATAAAGCCCTAAAGAAGGCTCAGGCCACCGCGGTCTCGTCCACCCCTCATCGTGAGGGTGAAGCTTCTGGTCAGGCTGGCTGGCGGCGGCGACGGCGACAACTTGCTCCGCCGCTGCCTGTCCGCGTGCGCACAGCCATGTCGGTAAGAATCTTCAAGAGAGGCAAGCGGGCTCCAGCCTCCTTACTGAAAGTGAAAAGGTCGAAGTTCGGTCCCCATCCCCACTGATATGGTGTGCCGCATAACAGTCCGTCAGGACGATCTATCGTTGCCCCCAACTTCTCTCAGAAGGGTTGCGTCTGGTCTGTCTTCAGGACATTTGGAGTAAAACACATCATCCGTGCCTCTTAACCCCGGGATATAAACGCCCTCAATGGAAGTCTCAACATCGAGTCCACGAACAATTTTGAGTCTACTCGCTTTGTCAGATTCATCACCCAAGGCAACTTCAGTCTCTACAAAACAGTGCCCCAGCGGTGAGAAGGAGAATAATGGACGCAAGACTACCGTACCGAAAGACTCAAAGGCTTACTATCACGTCGTCAACACTGAGCCATATTCTGAGAACCAGGCTGTACATACCATAACTGGCAGAAACGAATACAAGGTATTTCCGTTCTTCAACCAGTAAGCTGTTGAAGAACAGGAAGACAAGGCGCCTCGGAAAATGAATGCGCAGCTGGAGATACCAAAGTTGCCAAAACAAGGAAAGAAGCCAAGGTAGCCAAGCAGCCAGCTAAGACGTCAACATAGTCGTGGGTTAAAGCAACCCACGATGGACTATATAAACAATTCAGGACTGGCGCGGAGGGCATGGTGAATCAGAGACTCCAAGATAGCCCTGCATGACCTAACAGACGAAATAGTTTAGACAGTTTATGCAAGTTTAGACCAGCGTCTATGCTACCTTATTTTTGTGTCCTAAGCCTTAGAGCATGACCCTTTTGCTTCCCAGCAGCTGGAACACACTTTGGACAATTCGACAATGATTTAGCATTTTCCGCTTGAAGACTACAATGTCGATTGCCAAACACAGCTGCTGATGATTCATCGTGGAATGTGCTATTGACTGCCATTTCTCACCGCCATCATCAAGACGGCGGTGCCATGACCAACCAACGCCCATCAAACCCATCAAACTCCTCCTCAATGACCGCCTTCGTCTTCTCCCACGGCACTCGAAAAGCGCCCGAATTAAACATGGGCGAATAAATCGTCACATCCTGCGTTCCCTCCAGCTGGCTCCTCATATCCTTCAATGCCATCCTCGTCTGCGTCAATATCTTCCCCGCAGAGTCCTTCCCCGGCTTTCCCGTTCTTGAGTTCGGTCTACCGTACCCATAGCTCGTATAAAGACACACGATGTGTATCTTTGGCGCTCCGCTGGCTATGTCGGAAGGTTGGGATGGAATGATCTGGCATGCGCCTGCTGATACGCCGGAGTTACAGAAGCTTTTGTACTCTTTGCATGCGGAGGGGAATACGGTTGCAAGTTCAGCTGCGATGCCTGCGCCCCACTCTGCGATGCAATTTGTTGCGTGGATAAGGTAGATGTCTGGGGGGAGGGACCGGATTGCGTTGAGGGCTGTCGCTTCGAGTTTGAAGATTGGCGCTGTCATTTTGATGATGAGCGGAGTTGTGTGAAGATGTTGAGTCGTATCGCTTGAGCACTAAGTGGTTGCTTATACGCGGTGTGATCTTCATTTTCGGGAAGATTGCTGGGGTGACTCATCGGCAAGACAGCCAATTCTCAACCTCCGTCGGATGACGGCGCAACTCCTGGAACGCTATCGAGATAATTGGAAGCGAACCTGTGATGAGCATCGTGGTAATTCGTTCAACCGGTGGGCGACGTATGTCTGGGCTTGACGGTGCTCAATACAGCCCCCGATCACGTAGCTGGCACTTAGCCTGTACAGGCCAACAACGAACCGAGAAAGCTTATCATTAGGACAAAGAAAGGCAACTATGATGAGTCTTGACTACCGGGCTTTGTCAGGGGTCGTCCGTTCTTCGCCTAGTTTGACGCGACGAGCGACTTCGGCATCCCGACAATAGAGCCTGAGGCGACGCCAGAGGACAGGGACGGGTCAGTCGTAGCTCGATTAACTGAGTGTTTTAGGATATTGTCGCCTTGATTGAAGGATTGTAGGACAAGCAGTGGTGCCACGCTGGTTCACACAGAAAGCTGAAGGCCCCCTTTTCAGTGCCCATCCAACGACAACTCCCGTCTTCAACAACCATACCCGAGATCAGAATGAACCAACCAGTCCAACAGCTTGACAGGACTTCCAACCGAACCTTCTTTGAGGAACAAACGAGTTTCGATACTGCGCCCACAGAGATACGACCGGAGACCACCCGCTCTGAACTCCTCGCCCCAGATCCCAGGCACCCAAACTCAACACCAGACAAACTTCAAAGCAGCCCCCCTATTCGACGTCACCAGCACCACGAGACCAAGAGAGAGACCTTATATGTTAAAATAAGTACAATATCCTTCGACGTGGGGTGTTGACGGGATGGCCTAATGGCTGGTGCCCATGAGCCCTGCAGGTAAGTGCGTGTTGAACCATGAGCACTTGTTCATGGTTCAACTGGGTTTCCCGCATACCAGCAAGCGCTGATCGTATGCGGGTTTTTCCCTTTTTGCCCTTTCCGTCCCATATCATTCCTTTATTCTGGTCTTGTTACATTAGAAAGGCTCAATGACAGACGCAAAATAATCATTGAGATCGATCAGAAGGTTCACCCAGGACAAAAGAAAAAGTGCAAAAAGAATAAACATCACATCTTCTTGAATTATTGTTCTCCCACTTGTACCTACCTCTCCTTTTTCTCTTTTCGCGCCCGACCGTCCACTCTCCCAACTAGCTCCAGCGGATTCTCTTTTAAATGAGCGATATGAGTTCCTGGAGAGCGTTAGTAAGTTATATCGTATCATTCGGTGACAGCGGACCTGCAGTCTTCCCAGGTTCTCGCTTGCACTCCCATTGTCATGTGGCGATAGCAACAACCCTGCCAAGTACTTCTTCGACTCTTGGATCTTGATGACTTGCTGGAGGAGGTTAGCTGTGTTCTCTCGCAGTCGGTGTAGCATACCTGTTCGAATGTGTCTCGCACGTAAAATCGGACCGTAGTCACCTCCCGCGACTGTCCAATGCGGTGGATACGTGCTAATGCCTGTTCTTCCAGAGTCGGGTTCCTATTTAAATAGTGAGTATGTATCTATCGACAGCCTCAGCGCAGCACCTACCAATGAGGTTCCATAAGGTATGCTCTAGTTGCAACTGTCAAAGTGAGACTGGTAGGATCAGTGGTCACGGTCACATTACAGTGTGATGTCACTTACCCGGCTGCACCGCAAGATAAAGTCAGAAGCATGACTCGAATTGACGGATCATTCCTGAACTTTTCTACGTTATTCTGCCTGTCTTTCTGCGGTACTTTGCCGTCGAATCGAACGCTCGGAATCGAGGATTGAGTGAGCCCAGCCTCAACAAGATCGAGAGTCAGCCTCCATGTTGAGAAGACAATGCTGAGGTATGTTAGTCTGCTTGTATTAACAGAAGTGCTATTTGAAGTAGGCTATACCATTTTTCACTTGAAGGAAGGGCCTTGATGTCTGCGAGCAATGCCTCTATCTTAGATGGCATGCCTTTGTTCACCTGCGGCTGTATATCCGGCAAGGTCGACTCCAGGGCTTGGCCGCTCATAGAAACAGGCGCCATAATGCATGAAGGATTGTGTCCGCATTTGACATTCCTCTTGAGTCTTTGTACGCAATCGGAACAAATGAACGAGAGACATTTGAAGAAGAGAGGTCTCTGAGACGTAACTGGAGGATCATCTAGTTCTGTCTCGGTGATGTCCACCGTTGATAAGCATTGGAGGCACTCAATAGGCCCCATCCCCCGCTGCACGTTGAAAGTGCTCTGTGCTATACTCGTCCACGACTCAGCTTGCGAACTAAGCTGTGAACTTTTGTGTCTTGAGTCATAGTGCAACCCCAAATTACACACGAGCCGCAACGAATCAATCTGCTGCAAGGCGTTGACATATGTTCCAGCTTTCGAAGAGTCGGTATCCTTTGACATAGCCTCGTCTAGATTGACGATAGTCTTTTCGCGTAATCTCTTGTACAGGGCTCTTTCTTCCGAATTGAAGTCGACAGGGCATTGTAGGTCGTACCTGGTTGGAAGACTGACCGTTCTTTTGTCGCGTCGAAGAAGCAGACATTTAGACAGTCGCTCGAGTCGTTTAATGGCCTCCTGATACTGCCCGGCCTTCCAGAGATGAGAAATATCAGCATCAAAACATCTTCGGTCAGTGTAAGGATGCGCTCTGATGAACTTGAACAGAGTCGCAAGGTCGCTAAGTCGGTTTTGCAAAGGGGTGCCTGTTACAGCCCATCGTGATCTGGATTCGAGAGCGCATATGGCCTGCGACATTTTTGAGTTGCCATTACGTATGAGATGGGCTATATTGGTCAGTTTGGTCGTCTTCGATGACAGTACTGAAGCTAACCTTCGTCAAGTATTATCCTTTTCCATCGAACGGAGTACATGACAGAGCTCCTTGAGCTGTTTGAATGACCCCATTCAGCAGCAACCGTGTGATATGTTGTCAGGACAATGTTGAAGGTATTTAGCTCATCAGACGATGTCAATCGGTCTTCGCGATAATGCCGACGATAGGTGAGGCGACCGTCGAGAACGTGTCTATAACATTGTTAGCTTCGTGCACCACAGTCAACGTGGAGACGAACTCGGAAAGTTGTTCTTCCCATGTCCCCATCACTGCGTCAGGTTAGATCAACGATAGTGGACCAGTAGATGTAAAGCATCTTACAAGAAGGTGGCACAACGATAAGAGTTGTAGGAACATCTGCATAGAACTCTTCATTTGTATCCATCTCGTTCTCGCCGCTTTCTAAGTCTGTCGCCACTAATGCAATCATAGTTAATGTCTTTCCAAGTCCCATAGGATCAGCGATGATGCCTCCATAGCATTGAGAAGGCACTTCAGACTGCCACGCACCAGAGATGCGGTTGAGGAAACTGAAGCATAAGTGAGCTGGTCGAGATAAATGCAAGGATCGGAATTGGCTTACAATCTCCCTCGATCTGTGTCCATTATTTCCCAAAGGCTTGGTCCGCCATGGAACTCCCACCCCAGTTCTCGACGCAACATGAAAGTAAGAGCTTGTTTTTGGTGCCTAATATCTCGTAAGCTTTTGACTAATCCTGAAGCTTGAACAACAATAGCAACCTTCGAAGTTCGCGTTTGATGGCTGATGGCTGTGGTGCTTCTTCCAGATCCTCATGGCTGTTAAGATCGTCTAACAAGTCACGTTGCTGGGGGATAGCCTCCAGCTGCAGAGCCCTGGATGTTTGGGCGACGACTTCTGAAAGCAGACGGGCGGGCAAAAAGTTCAGCGACGAAAGCCGATGAGGATTGCAGTATAAGACATCCCGTTGGCATTCTCTTGGGTCTTGTAGGAAGACCTCGTAATCATCAAACCATGGCCCCAGCTCGTCAAATAGATCCATCGGACCGTAGACTGTGATCTCAAGAGTGCATGCGACTGTTGTCAGGTTGTGACGTCCTTTCTGAAGCTCAAAAGTCTGAGAGCTCTCGATTACACATGTCGTGTGAAAATCGAGAGAGGTCTCAATAAGAAGACCCTGTACAACCTGCCAATGGTCCGACATTATGCGTCCGGAGACCTCGACCGTGCCATTGGCAATGAAATGAGTCGAAGATTCGAGCCTAACTGGAAACCGCGATGGCAGACTCTGCTGCGTGATACGCTTTGGCTCGCACCTAGCAGAGATGTCTAATATCTGGAAAACTTAGTACTTCAGCGACCAGGAATTTTCTCTCTGATACTCACCGTGCCGAAGCAGACAGTGGTGTCTCGGCCTTCCGCGGTAACTGGCTCTTCTTCGTCCATCGAAGGTCGATATCGGAGTGGCGTATCACTACTTGGAATGGACGATGACAGGGCTTGCCGCTCATAGGACTCTGGCCACTGATGCGAGCTCATGTTTGGCTTACCCAACGAAATCTCAGGGACGAGGGACTGTTCATAGTATGGAGCATTCATCGGGCTAGCAGCCTGCGACAGTCCGATACCAGCTGACGGTGTAGGACATGTTGATGGAGATGCGATCATCATGGGACTGGCGGCAACTTCTAGTGAACACCACTGTGAAGGTTGGTCGTTCTGGCTGGGGGCATCGGTCGCAAGGTGCTCTGCGTAACCGGACTGGTAATACGAATTGTCCCAATCATTGTTGCAGCGATCGTCAGTCCTTGAGGGAGTATCGCCTGCAGTTTCGTTTTGTATAGTTGGAGCCCTATAAGAAGGTATTTCGCAATGTCGTGGAATCTGGGCCGATGGTGTAGGAGGAAGGTTGTGATTTGACTGGCCCCAACAAGAAGGAAGGCGAGAGGGATCACGTTGAGCGTGATTATCGCCTTCCTCTTTCATGCGCCGTCGCTTGGGCGCTCGGCCCAAATTTTCATGTCGCCGGTCATCCATTTCTCAATTAGCGATGAGAGGAGGAGGAAGTCAATTACCTTGGTGTGTCGCGATACAAGAAGTTCTCCAGCTTCTCAGGCGCCGAGTTTTTGGGTGAAGCTCAGTAGAGATCTCCGCGACGCATCAGAGGGGCGGTGAAGGACAATCGGACATTCAAAATATGCCTTGCCAGGCATTCTCAAGATTGTTTTTTTTTTTTTAAAAAAAAAAAAAAAAAAAA